>DWLS01004149.1:0-14450 GCA_018246255.1 Pachliopta kotzebuea | reverse complement strand
CCCCTACCCACTAAACCTACCGCGAAAGCCATCAGCCGTTATGAATGGGATGCCCAGGATCTGTCAGCGACAGGGCAGCCCACCTAGACAGCCTCCGGCAATAGACCTGCCATCAGTTAGTCATTTATCCAGCTTCATTGATCTATGGGCTTGCGGATTCGCAATTCGTAAGCGGTCAGTTCAAACCTCCACCATCTACACTTTCATATTTATAACAATAGTATTGACTATGGCTGTATCCCGTAGATCTAGTAATTTACTTACATCATCGCTCTCGCTGAGGTCGACGTTTCCGTTCGCGTCGTCATCTAGCTGCCGGTGGAGCTGAGTGATAGCTTCGAGACCCGCGCGGTCCTGTAGGCATGCTGGATCGTTATTGCACGCCTCCAACAGTACTGGAATATAAAACATTAGTATCATAAGTTATTTGTTTATTTAAAATCAAATTACATTTAGTTTATACATCAACATCATCAAACTTTTTCAATCCACTGCTGGATACAGTCCTTCCCCAATCCTTAGTTTATACAAACTTTTATAAATCTTAGTTCTTCATCATAATCAACATTATTTTAAGTTATGCACTATAAGTAAAGAACGGATTAAAGCATGGGTTTTCAATAATGACTATAAAATTTTTTAAAAACGATTTAATTAAAATTAAAAAATCCAATATTGAATATAGTGATTATATAATATAGTAATACTTGAGTGTTTGATTGTTATATGCTTCTAAATAGGTTTTTGAAAAACGGAAATTGTTTCATTTAATGATAAAGATGAAAGGAAACTATACAATTATGATAATATTGATAACGATGAGATAATAATTTTATTTATTTTAATGCGCTTTTGTATTGAGATATTCAAGTAAAGTTATTAGATTTTTGCAATTTAATTGATCTACTGCGAAATTAACACGATCTCTTTACAGCAGATGTAAATTGCACAGAATTTTTTTTTTTGATTACTATACGTATATATACATAATATAAAAATTTGCCGCAAAAATAAACCGAGAGTAGAAAGAGAGGGAGATATCCATTATTCTGCACCAAATGTTACTAGAAAACCTGCTTTCATTGGCGCTCTGACTTGACTCACCAAACTCGTATACAGTACATGGTCAATTAAAAGCATAAAGGCGAAATACCTTGACTTTTTGTAGTTAATCTATACTTATACATTGATGTTTAAATGTACCAGTCATCGCGCTAAGAACGAACATAATATACAAAACAGGTTTTTAAAACATGCTGTTGCTATGCAATATGAAAAGATTCCATAGTGAGACCGATTTGTTTCAACATTTAAACAATAATCAATTTTTTAATGTATATTATAAAGATCTTAAAATTTGCGATTTCATAATAATGATCCAAATAAAAACAATAACAGGATGTGGGACAATACATCAATTAATAACCATTTAACTGATTGGTTTTACATTCTAGTAAATTCGACAAACACTTTTTAGTACAACAACTTGTTATCAAGCTACTCCGAGGTTTAAATAGACAAACACAAAAAATTATATACTTTTATAGTTATTTAACTTTATTAATATATATAAAATTAATTCTGTGGAGGTTAGACGAAATTGAACTGTTTATTAGTAAATGCTCGTTAAATCTTCTGAGGTATGGTTAATGAACTTGATGTCGGTCATTTACTGTTATAGCAGCTCAAGGCCCGTTAAGTATAAATATTCTTGAATGATTACTTAGCTCGCTTTAAGACATGGATTTATATTAAACAATTAAAAACCTATGTTAAAGATGCCATTTTTCGACCATCAGGAGTTATTCCGTTGGAGCATCGACAGACGCAAAACATTTACCTGATAAGTATTTCCTGATAACAATCTGGATGGAGGATGCTTTAAACAGCAACATTATACTCAACCTCGGTTGCATGGACATTAAGTTTCGTTACCGCAGTAATTGTATCTAGCAAAATACAATATCCTTTAAATTGAAACAGTGATTGGCTGTGGAGATAGGCACTGCTGTAGTGCCTACCTGGATGATCTCTGATAAGAGATCTATGAATTCCTATAGAAATCATGATTTTTTTGTTCATTTCTTCAATAATATTTGTTATATAACAGGCTTTTGATCATTCGTATGCGCATAAATCTTCTAAACGGAAGTTATTATTGCTTATTCATGATTTGAATACCAAATACCATTACACATGTATTTAGTTTAAATATATTTTTTGTTGTATTTCCTTACTGAATAATAAATCTAATCGTATTCAATAAATTCATCTATTCCTTCAGCCTATACGAAATTTGAATAGAATGAATAAAGTCACAATAACTTGAAGGTTTCAAGTTAGTTTTATTTATTTGCAATAGCCTACATGATCTGAATCTCATAATATATTTAAGGTACACAGAGATCGAAGACGACGTAGATTAGAGTACACAGGCTCTTGCAAGCAAAAGCATTGTTATATGATACAAAAAAATTGTTTTATAATTGTATATATTTAATAGCGCAATTCTAATAGACATTATCGCAAATCAAATTATAAGTAGAAATCTAAAAGTAGTTCCTACTACTCACATTGTTTGTTTTGTAGAAGTTAGGTGTAAAAATAAGATAAGAAAAAAGCCTATGAAAAAATACTTAATAATTCTTAAAGAATTTGTTCAAATAGATTCAATCTCTATTACCTGATTGCATCAGATTAAGAGTCTGATGACTTAAATACTCCATAACGCTTGTAACTTATAAAACGGAAGAACTGCAAGGATACTCTTTCAGGATAAAATGAAGTGTAGGATAAGGAGACCAGAAACACGAAATAAAAAGTTTATAGCATTTCCAGTTAAGAAGATATTATAAGTCAAAGTTAGCACTATGGGAAAAAGCAAAAAAGTAATATTTTACTCAGAATCGAACTCATGAAGATCATTTGCTCAAAACATGAAAATTAGTCCCTAGACCATTCCGGTATATTCTAATCTTATAAGGTAATAGATAGATAAATAGTAAGACGAGACATGCATCGTCTTACCGGTTTGTTTATTGAGTTGTCGTTATGATGATAATGAGATGATGATCTCAACTACTCCACTTGGATCTATTGTAATGTATTCATCAATACATAATTTTGCGCTTTTATCGAAGACATACTAACACAAATATCTTGTCTGTACCTCTATGATAATTTAGTCTTTGGGCTAGAGAAAAATGTCCTAGACAATGAAACAGTTAGCGGAATGCTGATTCAGTTCTGGCAATTTCGATAATAGATTATCAAAACAAATTAAAAAAGTCAAGCTATAGATCATTCCGCCCATTAATGTTACAATATTTTCTAGGCCAGTAGCCTAGATCATATATCTATTAAAACGTTATACATCGATTTAACTCCGTTAATTGCTGCTATCAATTGACAATAAGTGAGAAGAATATGTATGTACCTTTGTGATTAAGTCAGTACCAAATTCATATCGAAAACATTTATATTTTAAGTTTAATGTTTTCTGTTATTTTACTAGGAAACATGACTATGAAATTTTCGATAAGAAAATAAAAATCTTAAATCTAGAGATATGTATGTAACAATGTTATTGATAAGTGATATTTAAGATGACTAATTCAAGTTGTCTGATATACCTTTATAGATATAAAGACGAAATGCTTCTATATATTTTTTTTTAATTTCTGCTTTTCCTTGAGATTGTTGTTCAGGGCTTTTTTAACTTATATTTACATCATTTAATACTTATGCTATCTTATTATCTACCATAACAAAACCTGTAAATACACATATGTGTATATAGTCATACTTAAATATTCTTATTTCTATTATTTACTATAGTACATATCTTTTGACAATTTATTTATAACTAATTTATATTTTATTAAATCAATTAAACCATCAATATGTATTCTTAGATCTGTTTCCTGTTCAAATTCATACTGTAATGGGCTTTCCCGCCACTTAAAACGATTCAAGTACTGGCAGAATCCTCCGTAGCCTGTGAATATTTGGGTTGAAATGCTTATATTGTTTAAGATCGCGATAAAACAAGCCGGAAAGACGTCGCATGCGTCATCGTATTATCCGGGTCTCTAAGGTTAAGGTGATAACCTTATAAGATTAGAATGTGCCGGAATGGCCTAAGGGCTAATATTCATGTTTTGAGCACATGACCTTCATAAGTTCGATTCTCGGTGAAATTATTCCTTTTTCCCACCTTCCACAGTGCTAACATTGATCTTTGATATCTTCTTAAAGGGAAGAGCTATTGACTTCTTATTTCGGATTTCTCGTCTCACAGTTTCCACGTAGCTATTCCGGTTTGAATGTTACAAGCGTGGCCTAATATTTAAGTCTATTTTATGCAGATGCAATCAGGTAATAGAGCTACTAGCACAATTCGAATAAAGTCCATAAAAATTAAATAAGTGCTTTTTCATACAATTTTTTTAATTTTTTATACTTCGCCTCTACAGAACAAAATTGGTATGCTTTACATTACCATCAGATGGTACGTAATAAATTTATGTACTATTCAACCAATTTTTATGATATTGTTTTCAAAAAGACATTAACCCATTAGCAAAACAACATTTGCCGTTGAGTTTGCTTTATATTAAAGTAACTACATTAGAAATGCAATTAAAAACTAGAATTTAATTTAAAATTAATTTAATGGTTATCAAATACATATCTCATACCAATATTTTTAAAAGTTTAAAATTTAAGCAGACTGCAAATTTGTTTAAGTTATTCTATTTGAAGAGTGCGAATAAGAACGAGTGCGTTGACATTTAGCAATGATAATGGACTCATAATTTTCCAACAACGTAACACTGTTGATATTTACAAAGATTTTTTATATATTTTTGTTTTATTCGAGGTGACGCGAAGAGGAAGGAATTCAGGTGATAAGTGATAGGTTTGCCCATACGACGTGGCACTATTGAAGGTAGATTCCATGGCTCTATTACTATAGACCATATAGATACCACCGCAGCTCCTATTGCAACAGACAAACAGTACTGTTCAAACATTACTCTTTCAGTTCGATGAAGGTTGTAAGCTAATGAAATTACTAGGAAAACGAGACTTAACATTCTATGTCAAGTACAAAGCGAGTCCCTTGCAAATTTCGTCACCTCGTTGAATAAAAAAAAAAAATTTTTTACGTGTGCTCAATGTGTTTCCCTGTGATATTTTTACGCTTGTTCTAGTGCTCACTTAAGACGCTAATTATGCTCTAATATATGTTAGAAACACAGAAGCTGCCGGGTATTAACTAACAATAGTTTTAGAACAATTATGACGGAAACATATTGCCTGTTTAAGCGTTGAATAATATTTAACTTGTGTTACATAAGAAATAATTGCTTTAAGTAAAGGCTCTATTCAGAGAATCTTTTGAATATCACTGGCCTTTGGGGAGATCAAGGTTATATGGGATTTGTACCCACTAAAACCCCATCGGTGGTCTTCTTTCACGCGTAAGGAAAGGATCCGGGAATTCCTTCAGAACGCACCAGTGCTCATGTGCACTCTCTGGTTAGAACTATCCCAAGTGTGAACCTCTTTTTTATACACCGTCGTACTATGGTAAATGTAAAATCACCTTACATTTGCCGTCCTTCTAGAACTCTCTTATCAAGCCTTGAGTTCTTCAACGCTCATGGATCGCCAACCCAATGACCATTTTAGTCGCCTTCTACGACATGCAGGGCTTACCTTAGTCCTATTCTCACTAGCCCGAGACTCTTAGGCTGAAGCAAAGGTTCTACAACATATCAAATAGTAATATCTTAGTCTTATAGAATATATAATACTCGTCTAGATGTAATTCTTCATTTTAAAATGTAACTGAGGAAAAATGATTCGTTTATGTAAAATGATTTATATTCGTTATGTATTTCTCTTCATATAATAAACGAACAAATGTATCAACTACATGGCTCATGTTGGACACACGTAGGTATATGAGTGACCTAATTGTCTATGAATCTGTAATACACATCATTGTCTATGCAGTAATTTTCTATTTATAAACCCGCTTTCCATGTGCTACGGAAGTGCAATTATGTATTGAATTATACAACATTTCAATTACTTAACACGTAGTCTATTCAAATATACAAAAATATATGACTTCTTGTTTACGGTCGCTGTATTTCAAAATCATTAGACAGAGAACTAATAAATCAAGACTTTTTATTGAAGGTCATTTTACCGTCTATTCCTTGTGGGAAAAGGTCACAGAAGTATAAGTAAGTAGGAACGAATAAGAGGTGTACCTACTACTGGTTATTACTAATGGTTATTTTATAGCAATGCCTTTTAGAAACAAAATATAAGAACGTATTATTTTAAAAATAATATGAAATTAGTTATTTACATCAGCTTTAAAAACATTAAAGTTTCAAACTTGTATGGCTATTCAATATTAAAGAAGTTGATGAACTAATGATCTTTGTTTATAAGGACAATATAATTAAAGTATCGAATCTATCGAGACAGGCTAAAAATTCATCGAATTTAATATTAGTAACGTTTTAATCTTATTAAACTTCCAATACGCCGATAAAACTTGCCGGATATTAAGAACAATCTCTGAAAACAATATACAATTCGTCTTAGGGACCGAGTGCCAAACCGCTATATAGTAACAAATTAAACTCTATTCCGTTGACAATAATAACTAATTTCCTTCACCCGGTCTCGAAGCGTTACTTGGTATATTGATGAGCTCTAGACATCGGTCCGATGCTGCACTTGGTAATAAATAGTTACAGTGTCATGAAAAACATGAATTATGGATTGTATTATGGTCTGAAACATCAAGAAATTATTACGTATGTATGATAATTTTTTAAAGCTTTAATATTTATTAAACAGAATCCATGTGTGTACTAAGAATAACAGCTCTTGTGCAAGTAACTTTCACCAATAAGATCAATGACCTTATACCACTACCTACGCTAGTCTCGTCGAAATAAAAAAAATACGTGTGAAAAGACCCCGTATCCCAGTAATGAGAGAAGCACCCCAGCGATTATTATTCAATATACAGCATCCAAGTTTAAAGACAAGAAGAATTAGGCATAAATGATATCTATAATAAGAAATCTTTACATAAACAAATAATTAAATTGGAGTATAATATTTTACAAAATGACTCCATTGCTCAAAATATTGTCGTAATACAAAGTAAATTCCATGAGACTGTGAACCAAATCTCACACAGTAAATTTTACAGACAGATGTTTGAATGTGTAAAAATATTTATAGATTTCATTAGGCAACAAAAATAACATAGAGTTAAAATAACACACTAGCGACTGTCAGGTTCAACTTTTAAATTATATCACAAATAAGATAATATTCACAGTTAACCTATTAAAATTGAACTATTTCGTAAATACAATGTAAACTCTTTATAACGAAACTCAAAGGAGCGAGCATTTTTTAACGTTATAGAGAGTTAACGTTATATGGAGTGAAGAAAAATAACCGATTTAACAATGATCTTTAATATGTATATTTTTGATAAAATTAATACATATAGTCAGTTATCTTTGTCTACCGTTTTTTGCTTTGCCAGTACTTGTTCTGTATTTTCTTATGTATTCTATCCATCTCTTGATATGTGATGGAATCTTCTTGTTTAAACAATAATTTCTATCAACTTAGCGGCATCAAGAGCTTATTGAATAATTGGTGGTGGTCCAGAATTATCTTCATTCGGTTTTTTCTTACTTTTTGACACTAAGTCAAGAATTTGTTGAAAAGAAGTTTCGGGGCCTCAAAGGTTTAGTCGTCGTCTTTTGTAACGTGCTAAGATAACACAAATAATAACACCAATAATGACGATTTTCTGTGTGTGAATATAAAAATATTTCTTCGTAATAAAGAATGGCTATTGCGTTATAAAGAATGTATCTATGTATAAGTTTTAAGGTAAACCAAAAAAATTGTGATATTTTCTATGTTATAGAGAGTTTATCGTTATAAAGAGTTTACATTGTACTTATAAATTGAACAGTGAGATCATAGGAAAAATCTCATCGTAATAAATCATCACAACAGCAACAATCAACGCATCTCGGTAAGACCGGCTCCAGATCCAGACCATTTAACTTCGTTCATTGAGATCAATTACTTCGCTGTGATGCAAGCCGTTCCTTTCAGTGCTCCATCTTGACAACATTAGTGTAGTGTAATAGAACTGGTATACATTGGATACATTCAGTTTTATGACGTCATGTAATATTTTTTTTATTTCATAAGGCGTCAAAACAAGCAAGGCGTTCTCGTGATGGTAAGTGGCGTTGATTAGGACAGTATACACAGCACCACATTGCGCTCAATACCTTCACATATAATGAATAGAATTTCGTTACGTTACTTCGTTACCCTAGATATTTTACTAGAATACAATACTCTTTAAACTGGAACACGGTAATGTTTACACAGTACTGTTTGTCGGCTGCAATAGGACCTGAGGAGGTACCTACCTGAACAGACTCCGGCAACAGGGGCGTACCACTAGCAAATTTATAACGAAAATTTGCAAAGCTAATATGAATTATAGGCTATTATAGTATTTGTTTATTTAGTTTTTTCTTACTCACGAATAAAGGACATTAAACTTCCTTCTCTAGAGATAATTCTCAGAAAAATAAAACTGAAAAAACACAACACAAATTTATCTTAAAACTTAAAAGCATAGTAAATAACAAGCAGTTAGAGATTACTGTTAGAGGATAATAATGACGTAAGCTCGTATAAAGGAAATCCCAAAACAGTGATGAGGAAAACTTATACAAAGAACAGAATAGTTAAACAAAAGTTTAAATCCTTTCGAAAAATATTGAACCGTTGTTGCTCATGCGATCCCGTGATCATTGTGTGTTTAAGATAAACATACACGAACTCACAAAGTACATATGTGTTGCAAATTTACATATATTCCTAGTACAGAGAGTCAGTAAGATATATTTTAGTCTGGCAAAAACGATCGAAAATATCATGTGCAAATTTATAAACTATCTGATATTAATATTTTTTGAAGAACAGGCGAGATGTTCTCGTGATGGTAATTGATACGGCTGTTCATATCAAAGTGTTACTTAGAAAATATATCACCACATTGATCTCGACGTGTTGGGATATTTTCTTATTTGTCGACGCAATGAGACGAGCAAGGCGTTCAACTTATTGTAAATGGTACGCTTGCTCATAACAATGTGGCGCTATTTAAGATGGTATACACAGCACCACATTGCGCTCGTCGCCTTTAAACCTAAAGTTTTAGATCTCGTTACCCCAGTAATCTCACAAGCTATAACATTTCTTAAACCGGAACACAATATTGTTTACACTCTGCTGTTTGTCGGCTGCAATATTAGCTGCGGTGATACCTACCTCCGACATACCTACCACCTATTTGTTCTGTTGTAAGATAATTTTACTTAAAAATTTAAATGAGAACACTTATGTAACAGTTTTTCTTATATATATTAACTCAATTTTCTCGACTAAGCAAATCTACTTGCCAACAGTCTCAAAATGAAAAAGTTATCCTTATTACATCATTATCATCACTGGATAGGTGTCAACTGCTAGAAGTAAATCTCTCCCATATATCTCACAGATTAGTTCTGTGGTTACCTTTTAGGGGGCCTTCAAGCACTACATGTAAAAAGCTTTGTACTATACTATAAAACGAAATTCCGTTTAACAACATATTAAAGTCAAAATATTCAGGGCGAGCATGCTTCATCATCTTCGACCTCGATGTCACTTAACACCATGTAAGAAATTTAGGTCAAACGTTAGCCCATTGTCGATAAAAAAAAATTACACGCTTTCAACGTATGTAACGGAGTAATAGATTCATAATATTGGTACGGAAGTATTTACAAAGTATTACATTATAGTAACAAATTATAACATTGTTACTCTATATTATCAATTTGTTACAAAGTGACAGTGTTAACATCAATCTAGTTCATTACAACGGAAACAGCAACCTATAAACCTAAATAATATACGATAAATAATAAAGGCTAAGTAAAGAAGCTAACGTAAGTGACAAACGTGAAAATACGAAGTAATTTCGTCTTAAATATAGTCAGTAAGTCTAGATCTTTTTCATAACAATTACACCGGCGAATGGTGTTTCCTTACCTTAACGGAGCCTTTGGAGTTTGGGGCGGTTAAAATGGGGGTTCTCATCGCCCTCTAAACGACTCCAAGGAGGACGATGGCTGGACGTAGTCACCGGCCGTCATGTTAGTATATACGTAGGTGTTGAGGACTGCATAATTCAATCCCCGGGACGGGCTATGCCAGCATAACGTTAGAGAGACCGCCGTTGGGTTCCGTACGGAGATCTCGTGACCTCTCCGAACGCAGAAGACGACCACCATGAGGGTTTTTTAGCGGGTAAAAATCTCCATATAATCTTGACTTTCCCTCAGGAGGCAAGGTATCTTTTCAAAGATTCCCTCCTCGAAAAAGACTCATCACTTAGATCTTATTTGAATCTCGTATACTTATGTTGGATGTGATAAAACGATTCGTCTGCACACATATGGCTTTTTTATGTTAACAAATTATCACTTTTTTTCATGAACCGATAGACGTCTAGAACTGGACATTGACCTCCCTAACAAAGTGGGGATTTGTGCCGAACCCCGCCACGCTGGCCCAATGCGGGTCGATAGGGAGCCAGAGCCTCAATTGTTGATTAGTAGGGTGCACCACGAGCAGATGAGGTTGGCTTGGAACCCTTGAGGGAGATGGGCTTTCCCAATATAGCGTTAGAGAGGCCGAGGTTGTGTTTCGTACGGATATCTAGTGACCTCTCTGAATGCAGAAGACGATCACTGTGAGAGGTTTTAGTTGGTAAAAATCTCCACATAACCTTGACTACCCCCAGAAGGCAAGGTATCTTTCAAAGATTCCCCTTCAAATTTCCTTGGTGTGGGACCCCTAACACGCCTTGTCTACATTTTTTTACTAATTACGTGAAATAGCATCTAGAAAACATAGAAGACTTGATTTTGTATTTAAATTTTATAATCTTTTTTTGAATATGGCAACAGAAATATTGAGTCTGTTTTTGATGACGTTTGTTTTATGGAAAATAAACTTATTACTCTCTGAAATTATATGCACATACATTTTTAAATACAAAGGTTAATGCCTGACCTCGATCTCACCTGGTGTTAAGTGGTGATGTCTGTGATGGTAAATTCCATAAACTAGTAGATTCACTCTAGTATATATATACCTAATAAAATATTGAAAAATCATCAATAATCAAAATGAATGAACATGAAAGATTGATTTTGAATCTGTTGATTTGTATTAAGTTATAGTTCATTATGTGAACAATAAAATGTTAGAAGAATTCATCGGTGGCTGTTTTATCTAAGGATTGAGGTCATCGTTAAGGCTGGCGAGAATTGGTTAGAATTAACTTTTTATTAAATATTTTTGTTTTATATAAACGTGTAGATGTATCTTTGGAATAAATAAATAAAATAAAAACTTAATCAGCTAAAATCAGAGGTACCTTTTATACCCGGTGAGATTGAGGACGCGTTAAAAAAAACCTTACATAAAGTTGTCAACTCAGGTAGTGTTTTTTTTGGATTTTCTTTCCACAATGTTCTCCTTTATGTTTTGAGTAGGGGCCTTCTATATCTTTTCCATTGTCTTTCTATTATTCATCATAATTCTATTCTTTTTCCCTAATTTTACTCACTCTTTCACACTTCATATTATCTTTCATTCCTGTTCATTACATTTCTTATATCTACCCAGGTGGTGTTTGCTCAAAGTATAATAGTCCGATTAATCGAACCACAAGTACATGTAGAGAATTGTGAACAATCGGCCATTATCACTTCGGGCCTTGCCAAGGTGGCATGTTTACGTCCATGGCTTAACTGTGGTCACCTTCCTTATAAGGCTTCAACTGTACACGTTAATTTATCTTTTACGATATAAGCAAGAGTAAGTCGATTACATTGTATTTTACAACATTGTAAACTAGTCCCAAGGTACAATTTGTTGAATTAAAAAAAAAGATTTTTAAAATCCAAAAACTTAAGTCTTCCGTCAGAAATATTTGTTTGATAATATGGACCAAAATTGACTATTATCTAAAAAAAGATGAGAAAAGACGACATAAGTAAATCACAAAGTTTTATCACTAGCGTCTGTGAAGACTTTAGACTGTGCTAGGTTTTCTTTGCATCTGCTGTTTTTTTCCTTTCCTTTTTACGTATATCCTTAACTTTCATTCCTTCTCCTCTTATACCGTATTTTTTTTACGTTTCTGTTCGCCTTTCATGCATCATCTCTTAGAATTCAATCCCCGCTTTACAATAATGTTATATATTATATCGATAGTTTCTGCTTTACACCAAATTTGTGTTATTAACTTTCACTTTAACTCATAATATTTTGTTTTTACTTTTTCTTTAAATTTTCATTCATTTACATTATTTCATTTTAGTCACATTTTCAGGTTCATTCTAATTACATTATTCCTATTTATCATCCGCTGTGTTATCATCACATAGTTTTGTTGTATTCTTAATGAGTATATAAGATCAGTAGGCTTCATAATTATCGAAAACAAGTGTTAAAAAAATTTAACGTTTTTCTAAAAAACTAATGGGTAAAGTTTCTATTGGCATTTAATACAAATTGTAGTTCGGAAATAGCGTCGGAAATAAAACAGACCAAGAATTGTTTACAAGAGTTTACAAAGATCGGAAAGTAAAACATACTTTACTCGCTAAACACGTGAAATAATACCTTCGAAAATAGTTGCGGAGAACCCTAAAAAACTGATGTAAAACATTTCAAAAAGTAACACAGAGTTTTGATAATACCAAAAAAATCTTTAAAACATTCCTACTAATTAATTTTTGTTTATTCATTAGGTCTACCATAAACCTATCACATTTTCTTACGTACACGAAGATATTATTAAAAGAAACTAAGTACATGATTGTTAAAATGTAAACTGCATTCACATATACTAATTTTTAACACATTTAAGATATGGTAAACAATATTATAAGGGTGTTGCAATCAATTAAACTATATAGCATTATTACATAATTTATGCTATTTAGGAAAATATATAAAAACTCGTTACTATATACATAAGCAGTCATCGCACGGTTTGTTCGCTCTATGCTCTATAGGCGTCTAGAAGCCGAAGCTTCGGTCTTTAGTAAACTTGAGTTTATCGTGAAGGAAAGCATCGTGAAGAAACCTACACAATTCGAGATAAATTTCTGTCATGAACATACAACATTCATCAATCCGAACGTTGTTCACGTTGATGAATATCTCTACTCTCCCATACGAAAGAATACCCTTAGTGCTAGTAGTGGTAACATTATGCAATTTTTTTTTTATTATATAGATAGCTGTTAAAAAACTCGTTTTTATACAAATCTAGATACCTAAGTTCCTTAGAAAAAAAATTGAGACCCTTTTAGCCAAATATATTAGAAGAAATATAATGATTGCTTTTATGTCGAAGTAGATATACCGCTTAAATACACAATAATTTTTCTAGAAATATATTATGTTAGTCAACTTTCCATTGATTATAAATCAACAGTTGTACCATTTCTAATAGTTAATTATAACAGTACGTCTTAGTTTTTTTTAGTATCGATGTTATAAATAGACGTGAGCTTCTCAATATCAATAGAGCACAGCGAATAAGTAAGATTGAATACAAGATTATAAGCTTCTTTTTAAAGAGTAATTGTTGGGTAGACCCGTGTCCGTTATGACCAACTCTTTAAATTTTATCAACTGGTCATCCCTGAAGATTGAGAATTTATTATCATCATAGCATGCAACAATTATCGCACACCTTATATTCTAAATTTATACGAACGGGAAGCGATCCCGGCCACGTTTGTCTGTGTCTGTCATTGATAGCGCGATGAGCCAATGAGTCATTGAAATGTCTACCGTTGAATCGTCTGCTTGTGACGTACCTGGTAACCGCTTCTGCACTCCTCTTTATCATAAAGCTAATAAAATATTTTGGTTCGATAAGATTTCCGTGGAATCGGCAACGCTTCTGCGACGCCTCTAATATAACAGCGATCCCATAGACTACAATATCTTCTTACTATAAAACGAGCCGTTTGTCTATTTGCCACTTTAGTGGTACATATTAAAAATTAGGATCCTTGAGTATCATGTATTGTAAGATTCCTTGCTATAAACAAAATGAATAAGCTATATACTAATAAAAATATACATACACACAATTACCATCTAGGTAGCCATCGTAGTTCTTATTTCTGCCGCCAAACAGTAATATAAAAAGGAGGCTTTGGCCAATATCTACACAAATTTAAACGCAAAGACGTACCGTCTTGTGCTTGTGATCCTAACGTTGAAGA
>DWLS01004148.1:0-14451 GCA_018246255.1 Pachliopta kotzebuea | reverse complement strand
AGGTCTGCGCTTTAAGACGGAGGCGTTAGGGTTCGGGATGTAATCCGCTGTTTGGACGATCAGAGGATTCGAGTGGTGTGCAATATTAATAGCTGTTATGTTTACCGTAGTAAAATACAAAAATATAATATCGTTAAGCTGAATATTTTTGTTTAAATAAAATTAATTAAATATTTATTAGTTATAGAAATACTCATCGCTACAGTAGAATTCGGTCGTTCAAAATTAATGTTTAAAAAAACGAGACTTACAGAACAACAACGTGATTGTGATATAGTTCGTTTATTGACGTCCTTGTTATTTTCAGATAACATGAGAAAATTTTCCATAGATCCATAATCATCGTCACTTGATTTACGAGAATCGTGATTTTTAAATACTTTACGTTTACCAAAGTGACTATGCGTGTAATTTTGGTCCCATATAATGTTGTGCTTTTTCTCTTCGTTGCCCTTGTTCCTTGGAGAACCATTTCTAGAAAGGGGGGGACTGTTTCTTGCGTTTTTTGGCATTGTCAACGGTTTATGGACGTTATTAGGCAAATTTTTTTTCTTTATGCAATGGACATTTGTGTCTTTGGGAGCCCTTGAACCAAAACTAACTGGAAATTTTTTAAAAAAGTCGGTTCGAGTTTTCGATTTTATGGTATTGTTACTAATCTCGGTGGGAGTTGATTCTTTTTTAGTTTTATTGGATGATGTGGATCGATAATTAAAATTTCTCTTTTTACTGCTTAAAAATCTAGCGTCAAGAACTTGATTGAGATTATTATCTTTCGTGTAGATTCTATTCATTGGTGACGGAGAACGACTACGTAGCACAGTTGTTTTTGTTTTATTTTTATTAAGTTCTTTCGTAGAAATGTTGGAATTTAGGCGATTAGGAGAGATCTGATGTTTGTTAATCAGAGTATGGCTACTGGTTACGTAATCAGCGGATTCTTGCTTAGGATATACAGATATAATAACCAGAGGACTTTTAACTTCTTTTATGGAGGTACTTTTAGTTTGAGCTTCTGTTGTACAGCTTAATGCGCCTGTGACATTACTGCAATTACAGTAGCATTGTATTGTTTGATCTCTACTAGATTTTTTTTTTATTTTATTGGGAGGTAAACTTTTGTCCATATCTACTTGAGTACCTTGTGATTCATGTCTGCAAAATAAATACGCCTTATTTAGTCGTGTTTTAATAGGGTATAAAAAATAAAATTCATTTATGAAATACCTGACTGCACGATTTTTCGATAAAGGACGATAGGTTGTTGTTGACTCTAGAAGATTAGCTTGAACGACAGAATCTTTTTGATTTCTAGAATAATATAATAAATATAAAACAAAAATAAGTTTATGTACACATATTAATTTAATTTACACAGAGGAGGCATAAAAAACTAACCGAAAGTATTTTTTATTATTGCTTGTTTTACAACCCGAATTCGAGTTAGTAGATACTCTGAAAATTTTGTGAAATTAAGAAACACTTCTTGAATAAGATGAAAATTAATTTAAGTTAAAACTTACGGGCGTCTACTATTCGATAGCATCACGTCATCAGCTAATTTATGATCCAGTTGAGTGAAGTTTGTTACAACTAAAAATAATTACTGATTAAAGTTTAGTCGTTAACATTATTAAATAAATATCAATTTAATTCTATTCAAAGATCAGACGTAAAATTTTGAAAAACACTTATGAACTGACTTGGATCATCGTCTATCGTGGCAGCATAATTGATAACGTATTTGTCTTCATTGGAGAGACCAAGTTCGCCGACGATACGCACTCGACTTCTACGTTTAGTTGGTTTATTAAAAACTTCATTTATTTTCGTATTGGAACAGATGCACTCCTGTAATTTTATGCCCGCACCTCTAAAAATGTCATTTATCAGCGATGACCTTGAATCATTACATTGTGGTAAATTTTTGCTCCTTCTTCTCTCTTTTTTTTTCTGTTTATCCATATTCAAAGATTCGATCACTCTTTTGTAGTTACTCAATTTATCTAGAGGTATGTCTTCATATCTTAAACGGCTTGAGGACTGGTTATTGGATAATTTTTCACTTTCTGTTGTTTTAATCTCATATATTTTATCTGCTTTACGACCCGTTACTACTAAGTATATATTTTTTGAACGTAGCGAGCTTTCTTGGTTTGAAACAGTACTTTGAACTCTTTTTACAATTTGTTTCCTTTTATTAAACAATCGAGAAGTTTGTGTCTCTACTGCTTTAGGAATAACGGTAACTTTTATAAGAGGTATTTCGCCAGATGTATCATCTTTGAAGATTTTATCTGTAATATATTTCCGTTTGGAAATCTGTAAAAATAAATAATTCGATTTAAAACCAAAAGTTGACGCAATAATTTCCCTTAAGAATATATGTGCACATATATATACAAAAGCGGATCTTCTCAAAAATTTTGTTAAGGTTATCTACTTGTATTATACATTTTCTTTAAATCTAGGGGGGTTTAAAGAGCACTGCGGTATTCAGAGCGTCTATAGATTCAAGATACCTATTTGTAGCTCGTTTATTACAATTATTCACATATTCTAAAGCGACAAATCAATTTTTCTTTAAATTTACCTTTGCAAAAGTTTTTTTAAAAACTAACGATGTGGATGTTGCACCTGTATCTGTAGCTTCAGAAGAATTATGTTTTGTAAGTTTATTTTTACGTAATTTTCTTAGTAAGTAATTATCTGATTGTCTGGAAAATTCAGGAATGTAACTTTTTTCCCTGTCTTCTTTTCGACGAGTTTTTTTCACTGAAGGTATTAAAAAATCCAAAGAATCTTAAAAAAAAATAAAAGTAAATAGAAAGCGTTTTAACACAACTACACAATCATAATTTCACTACTGACCACGTATATCAGAGACACTGTAATAAGACATTTTAACAAATTTTGAAGAGTTATTGTAATACAAATATTAAATACCACATGAATTAAGATTATGTGGTTCAATTTTGACAATATATGTAATCCTTTATTACAAAATTATCTTGCCATTCATAGTGTTGGTTGACAATTTCAATTTATATTTTTAACTCTATGTCAAATTGACAAAATAAAGTGCCTGGGTTAAAGATGTTTTTGATCCGTTCTTAAATGCTTTGTTAATTTTTTTTCTTTTACATTTTAAAAACTAGGTTTTCATTAATTACTCATATTTTCATAAAAAGAGTGTATACGTTTATATGCGGAGCTTATATCACTATCTTTCTCAATCTGAGATATTTGTAGAATGTAAAAATAATAAATAAAGTGGAAAAAAAATATTTCAATAATTTACTCTTTATTATTGGTTTAGTGATCGAATTATCTCCTTGATTGTTTGAAATAGATTGATGTATTTTCACCAAAAAAATTTAAATTAGTAATACCACTTTAAACCATGATGATTTTTTAATTACATTAACATAATTTATCTTAACATTTTATTCTACTAGGTTTCCGTACAGCTTTTCAATTCAGCGATTCTGATTAAAACGTATATTTTATAAATGTAGTGTTTAAAAGTTATTGACGTTTTTTTGTGAGAGACATTTGTCATGATTGATTAGCACCGAATTAAATTGTGAAATATGTGAAATTCAATGTACGAAACAAATGGTTTCAATGTATTAGTCAACAGCACAAAAGATTTATAATACGTTTATGAAGTAAAAATCGAACAGAATGGCTCTATATAAGGAAGATCGCTTGACAACACAAATGGTTATTCCTGTATCAAAAGAGAGCTATTTTAATACGAAACATGCATCAAAAAAAATAACACTATGCGCTTACGATATGCTGTACCATCCTCCTGATTACAATCCGAAATCAGCGAGATCTGACCGACAGGAACCACAAATTATAAGAAAAAATATTTGGGATCAAGTATATAATTTGTAGTGTAATAATGCTTAAAATGCATATAAATTATCATCGTAAAGGAATATGTAGGACTTCTTACGTTAACTAGTACAGTATCATATATGAAACGATAACAATAGAAACGTTCCAATTGCATTGGTTTTTGTCAAGTAGAAGCGAAATTAAATTCTAAATAAACATTGAAAATTTGTTGTAAAAATGCAGAAAGGGAATTCATTTCGATTTTCATTATTTTTGTGTGAAGTACGCAATATAATAAACGTTACATGAAAACAGCAAAAAAAAAAAACTCGTTCGGAATTCCAACGGATCCTCCCACCTATTGATCTTTTTATTTTGTACATTACTCACAAAAATTATTATTGTATCTTTTTTTTTTTCACTTACCGAATAGTGTAATAAAAAAAATCTTTTTCTTCGTTATTTAGGAATTCCCCAAAGCAATAGCTTCGACAACATATTTTCAACTTGGTCGCCCCAAATGGAAACCATTTGATTTGCCAACCAAAGAATTTGTTCGAGTTCACGGTAAATAACCTTTTTCTTCTAAATTTATTTACATTCATATGATTGATCATCAGCGACTTTGTTTTAGTTTATCAATAGCCATCGCTGACAACCGCAACCGACAATCGCTGGTCTCTCACCAATTTCCAGCACTATTAGATCGATGCCATGCATCCATTGTTGAACTGCTATCGTTCAACAAATCAACAATCCACCTGGCAGCCGGCCGTACCAACGCATGTTATTATTTATCTTTACTAAACCGGATCTACCTCCTAATTATCCTTACTAAACTTTAAGAGAGAGGGAAACAATCAGAGAAATTAAGACCTATGACCACTAGCACGCACTTAGTCAACATCCTTGTACTTTCTTGACAGTCTTCTGCGCGAAATTCCAAGAACCCAATGGTGGTAACATTTAGAGGGTTGTATATGTTATTACTTCTATCACATTTTTTTTTTCGTCCTATAGACGAATAATACATTTTTTTTTTTGGGATGAGAGGTAAAAAGCAAAACATTATAAATAATTTATATTGAAAATCTGGTATTTATTGTGCGTAATTTACATGACCTGTATTTATTGTTTTTAGTAAAAAGTGAAAATCCTCACATGCGGATCTATAATATCTTAGAATGGGCTACACTCTTGGATGAGGGAAAACCAAGTTTATGTGACTAATACCAATCCGGTGCTAAGTAAAATTTAAAGATACATATCACATTCGTCTTCTTTGAATATAACATAATATTGGACATATTTTTTTCTTTGATTCATAAATGATCTTTGTTAATAAGCGAGTAATTTTTTTCTACGCAAAAATATTAATGCATTGTTAGCCGTATATCGCCCACTGCTAAGCGTAGGCCTCTCAATGATCTCCACACCGAACGGTCCTGCGCTGCCCGCATCCAGCGGCAAAGTTATTAGGTTATTAATAGAGTCAAAATAACTTTTTATAATGTACCTCATAACTTAGTAATATATTTTCGTTCATTTATGATTGAGCTAAAACTAAGTATTATGGAAATAGCAGACGGTGCAGTTGTATTTTTTCCTGAAGTATTCAAATTAAAGCATAAGAACTGTTACAGATGTGACTTTAACTAACGATAATCACCGCAGTAAAACGATAGACAAGTCACCCATGTCGATGTTTATAACATAATTATCCTTATTTTTTTTATAAAGTTTGAACTATAATAGTAATAATGAAAAGTTTAAATTAATCAAGATTAGTTCAAGTTTGACCATCATAATTAATTCTAATGACGTTTTGTCAGTGGACGTTAACATATATGTTTATCCGAGAGGATTGTCGAGAAAGCTGGCAAGAAAAGCTGCTTCTTTTTTTTTTTAAATTTTAAATTTTTTTGCGATTTTTGTGAAATACCGTGGCGGTGGGTATATTATTAAAGGTTTTATTTATATTTAAATATACTTAGGTATATTGTTTTGTAAGTTTCAGGTAATTATATTATTACTTATGTCTACAACGGCTAACAGCTTGCCTTATAACATTTAGTTTCTGGTTAATTTCCGGAGCCACAAGTCATAGAATTATTGAATGATAGTTTTTTTTTTATATCCGCTTCGATAGTTAACACCGTCATATTGTAAATCTGCTGCCATAAAAGTATTGATGTGTTTCGACTCTCAACATACGTGAACCAAAGGATATTGACGAATACGCTACAGCATTATTATATCACCATATAAAATTGAGATTAACTATTAGCATACACTCGTAGTAGCTAAAAAACTAAGTACTAATTAGACAAGAAATATACACTTAATACATTTCAAGTAACCATTACATAATGTTGATTGTGAAACCTATAAGATTTGTATGTAAAAATTAATAACATTAAATTAATGAAAAGCGCTTTAAATTTAACCTGTAGCTATAGCATATTAAAAAAGAATAATATGCTCGGGCTACCTTGTAAACGCGATAACCTTTTATTTTTATTTATACAATCTTTGCAAGTCAGTTACATTTTGTACCGCTTCACAGTAACCACGGTTTTACTCTAGAACAGTCCGTGATTTCTAATTTAAGCCCAATTTATCAAAATATTTTAAGATAAATAGGTCGTTACGGGAAGAGCAATTTTAAACTAATTTAAACCAAAGTAAATAATAATTATAACTTGCAATTTGTTTTAAAAAAAACTTTCGTGTAACAATATGAAAATTAAATTTGTTTTACAATGCGACTAAGAGAAGATGATCCCGCAAAAGTTAATGATGTAAGAATCCTTACATATCCGTAAATATCAGAAGAGGTAAGTATTTTAATAATGGTTTTCTGTATATACATAGCAATTGTGTTTGTTATAAGATTTATAGGTTCCATTTCAGTGCTTCATGTTGTAGATTTTGGTAGGTAGCAGAGTTTTTCAAACCCGTCCGCCTACCTACCAACCTGATATTTCAAATCTGCCGCTATTCGACTACCAAAATTTGTGTACCAATTTATTTTAAACATCCATATCTTTTTTACAGAACTTAAACACTATATGAAATTAAGGTAGTTTTGACCCAATTGTAGATCAAAAATAATAATGACTTAAATTTGTAATTTAATATATTGATTTACATCTGAGAAATTATTAGTACTATTCGGAGGAATCTATTTATTGCTTGAAATGTTGTTAAGACTTGAGAGATACTGACAATGACGGCGAAAGTTTAGTTTCAAGTTTTTTTTTTTTAATATAACTAATTTCTTTTATTTTACGTAATTTATATTATTGAACAGTATTATTTCTTGTTTATATTAACAAATGGTTATTCATATTTTTTGATGTAGTAGTTATTAATATCACGCATATCTCTCTTTTTAGTATTAAGTGTACGTCTATTTCTATCGATAAAAGTCAGTGTACAAACGTTAATGTGTTTTGATTTGAAAGATCAAAACACTGAAGAAATTATTGAAATAACGTGTTGTGTAATGTTTGAAAGTGAAGAGTGCAATGTGGTGCTTGGTTCATATATACATGCTTACAAAAACAAGAAACTAGTAGGCTGTGGTCCGCTTCAGACCAGTCAGCGTTTTCATTATCAGAGAATATAAATAAGAAACTCCCTGAACATAGACGATTCTTAATACCTCGGAAGGGTTTTCTTTGTTATAGATTTTATTATAATTTCATACATAAACCGCCATGCAAGATGCTTCATCTCCTTTCATTGGGCAAAACAACTGAAGATTAAGATTAGCAATCAAAATACACTCGTGACCCAAAAATTAATAGATTGTTACACAATTCCTTGTTGCGAAAGGCTGTTAGAGGCGGTCTGTAAATCAAGCGACCGCTAAAAAGTCAATAAAATTACATTGACTATTTAAAATGCGCTAATTTGTTTGTTACGACAAATTAATGTACGATTTATACCCTTTTTAATTAATGTAATGAACAGCGAAACGCTGATTCACAGGTAGTCATTGGCTTTACTTTTGTATTAGACCAGCTTGATAAATAAACGATTTTGGCAAGTTTCTCCAGCGGGAAATTAAAGAAGGCTGTTTATAGTTATTATTAATGTAATAAGTATATTGTAAAATAATTTTATGAAGTATAAAATAAAAAAATCTTGTTTGTGTAGTTGAAGTGTAGAAGAAACATCATTACTTATGTTATTTTAAGATGTTTTATTAATAATAACTACAACTAACAACGAATCCTAAACTAAACATTTTATAAGATAAAATAATCTACGAACCCATGAAATACTATTTGTTAAGTAAACTGGTACTGATAAAAATTGATTGCTTGTTTTTATAAACTAAAAGGCGTTAAGTCTTATTACCTTTAACGAACTCATAGAACGTTTAAAAATGGCTTAAAATGTCAACCCGGTCTCAAATTATATTGGAAATATTAAAAGTGAACGGAAAAGAACATTTGATTTTATGTAAGACAAATTCCTCTTAGACACAATAATAGGTTTGTTATTGAAATAAAAGTGTAAGCTGGACATATGTATTTATTGTATTTATACAAAATAATTTTTAATATAGTTAAACTGTATAAAAAAAGATAAATTAATTATTTATATTCTGTATTTCCGAAACTATTTGACGCTGATTGTATTTCGATGAGTTGTGAGTTCGATTTCAACCTACCTTGTTTTCCGATCTGAATCAAAAACTGAAAGTCGGAAATACTAGTAACATTAAGAGGGTAATTTATATTTCAATATAAATGTATGATGAAAATTTGTTTTTAAACCTTTTAAATTTATTGCCGTTCTGTATAACATAGATACCTTTTTTGGATGAAGTTAATAGGTTTAGTCTTTTTATTGCCATTTAAAGTTTTATCAGATTTAGGACTTGCAAATCGGCAATTAATGAAATAAACAATATTATATCTAATTGCTGTTTTTAATTCTTTGTCACTATTTTTTAAAGCATTTATTAGAAGATCATCATCATTTCAACTAATGATAAATAAAATAAATCTTATATACATTAAATAATTTCATAATGTAAATATATTTAATGTTACTATTTAACAACGGTTTAATTATAAGCGGCTTAACGTTTAACACCATTCCGAATTGACGCAACTTACTAGAATAAAATGTTAATAAATAGTTACTCAATTGTGATAATCATTTAATCTCTTCAACTTTATTACTCTTCTGTATAAATGCATACAAATGTTAATTATATTATACTATTAAATTGAATGTTTAACGCATTCGTGAACGGAATTTCATCGTAGCTTATACTGGGGATTATATTTCAATATTTTTCGTTACCTTCATAAACTGTTGTCGTTCGTAAAATCTAAATTATACCGATTTTATAACGTCCGTTTATTTGTTATATTTGTTTTTTATTAAATATGTAGCATTCACGTAAATACTAAATATCGCTTGCTGTAGCATCGTGTGACAAGCTTTAAAAGAACGATAACTATTAACTTATAAGTAATAATAAATGTAATAAAAGAAACAGATAATTGAAAAAAATCTCTAAGTTTGTATTAAAGTTTTTTTTTTTAATAAATTGACAATTTTACTACAGTGAAATTGTTTTAACATCGTGTGTTTATGTTGTAATCATTCTCGTACTGTTGTGTAGATCAATAACAAATCTTTAATATTGGCATTGAATTCTGTTATTTCTCTAATTAATGATAAAACTTTAATGATCGCAATATTTTATTTTCTGTTTATGGATAGGTTTCAAAACCGTTTATTTAAAATTGGTTAGATCAAGTAATACCGCATAGTATAGTAAAACGACGCTTATAAGGTTTATCGATTATTTTTTGTTTTGTTTATTTTATAATTATTTCTATGATTATTTTACACGTTACATGCATACATACTACATAATATATATAGACACGAAATTTCAAAATCATCATCATCTCTGCAATTTTGACCCGATCTTTCGGTTCGATAGACCCACCTAGTTGTTGGTCCACGCTATATGAATAGACAATAACTCATTTATAATTCGCAGCGGTTGATTAACGTTTAAATTGAATTTTCGTGTAATAAATATGTTAAGCTTGAATGGCGACAATCATTACTGGCAACTAATTCGTTGAAATTGATGAGATTTCCTATAGCAAAGACAATGTAGCTGTAGCTGAAGGTTAGCCTGGTAAAAACATTGGACCTTTCTATTTTTTGTCAAGTCCGAAGTCGAAATGTACGCCATCAAAATTTCCATAAAATCGTTTACACATGTATTATAATTATTGGAGATTATTACTCTTGTAACAAAGTATTTCATTGCTTATTATGAGTAACAAAAAGGTTTTAAAAATCATAAATATTGATTGCAGCATTTTATAGCTATTTCAATGTTTACGTTTAAGATCAATCCTCAAATGATTACAGTAACATGCAACAATATGGTAGATGAAAAAATGTTTATCTCTTGGACGTTAGAATATTTTTAGACCTTTTTAAAATATAATCTTCATAAAGAATATTAAGTGAATGCGCCGAAAGCAAAAACTAAGATCTGAGATTACTTTATTTAATTCCGTAAGCGAAAGCGACATTTCATTGTCTTTTATGTACAAAAGAATAACTTTTGCTTTGCAAAATGAACTTTTCCTTTTATTTTCGTGATATCATAAATCACTTCATGTCTATTGTAAGCGACTAATTACAGCTACAATAAATACTGATTAAGTATGTTTATATACGTAAAGTTAAGTATTTTATTAAAGTGTAAAACATTGTTTCTTTTTACATATATATACACATAAATACCCATATATGTACATAAATAAATGCGTTTATTGTAGTGTAATAATCTCGCCCTGTGTGGACCGCTTTACGTCGGTTCAAAAGGGCACTCGCTATATTTTTATTCTCAATGTAGAAATGGCAGATAGTCATCACTATAATGATAATAAAACTATCAACCTCTGTCACAGCATTACTACGTTCCGGTATAACAGATCCTGAATAGTCTCTAGATACTACGGCACATAGTTAACATCCATTAAAGCAAATATTAGTCCATTGATAAAAAAATATTTTATTAAACATTCATAATTCACTTTACGATCTGCAATTATCGATACATATTTTAAACACCATAAATTAAAAAGAATAGCTGAAGATGGAAATATTTTTTTCTCTTTAACCGTCAAACTTCAGGCAAGGCACCTTATGATGAAGATAAATAATTGCATAATCAAAGATTTAATAAGGAAAGGGCCATTTAATTATCCCTCTAAAGTAGTGCGACTTGACTGATCTCACATATTCATGATGACTGTTGGATCTTGGACCATGTCGTGATATTTTACTTCACCAGAAGCTCGAACCTAATAGAAATTGAACCAGCGCCTTCTCGAATTCCATTCACATGTCATGATTAAAAAACTGAATTATCATCTCTACATCAAGTTACATTTAAGCAATGTCAATGTCTCTCAGATCACACATGGAACAGTATGTGTGATTCATCTGAGCGGGTGGCCAGACCAGCGGCAATAAGGCCCGGTTGCGTCAAGCGCAGCGTGTCGCCGCGGTCAGGGTCTTTCGGGGGTACCGTACGGTCTCGTGGGCGGCAGCCACCGCGCTAGCCGGCAATCCCCCATGGGAGCTTGTGGCGAAGGTTCTCGCCGAGGTGTCTACCTATCTCTCGGATAGGAGGGCCCGCGGAGAGAACTCTACGCTAGATGAGATTCAGCGGATCCGTCGGCTAGAAGAGGCGGCGCTATGCCGGAGGTGGGAGGAGGACCTGGCGCATCACCCGTACGGTGTCCGTACGACGGGTGCTCTGCATTCGGTCCTGGAGGCGTGGATGCGCCGAAAGCGCAAACCTCTCACTTTCCGTCTGACACAAGTGCTGACTGGGCACGGTTGCTTCGGTAAGTACCTGTGCCGGATAGCCCACCGAGAAGCCGATGAGCGGTGCCACGATTGTGGAGCTGTGGTGGACTCGGCCCAGCACACCCTCGAGGTGTGCCCGAGATGGGCCGTGCAGCGCCACGATCTGGCATCTGCTATCGGAGGAGTGGACCTGTCGCTCCCGAGCCTCGTTCGCGCGATGCTCGCGAGTGACGGGTCCTGGACGGCAGTGGCCTCCTTCTGCGAGACAGTCATGTCCCAGAAAGAGGCTAACGAGCGGGCTTGGGAAGATAGCCCTTATACGATAGGCCTCTATATCTTATTCATTCAATATTTCTCCGAAATGCTGAGAATTTAAACACGTAATTATACGACAATAAATACATACTTTATGGTATATGGAAACTAAATAATTAAAGATATCATAACTCATTTCAAAACTTTAATTACATCTAGAAAATTAAGAATATTTTTTCCTATTAATAAATTTCACCATCTACACCTAAAAGAAGCCGACTGCTGGACGTCGGTTTCCCCCAAGATTTCCATATTGATCGTTCCCGGGTCCCATCGGTTCCCGTTCCACTCAGTGATTTCCGTGACCTTCACAAGACCTTCGGTACACCTTCCTTTAATTCTTCTACTTAGTTGTTACAAAAAATGTAATTTCTTGTTTTTATTTAATTTAATATTAGTTTAACTTCACGGCACTACAATTGTACACGATGCTATTTATTTAATTTTTACGGAGCGCTTTAAGTACAGTCAACCCTCCTTTAGGCGGTGAGTGCGTATCGCGTTATATAGAAACTGCGTTATGAGAAACTCGAATTTAACCATACAAACCAGGCTAATTTGTACCGCGTTATATGAAGACCAAAAAATATACAAAAGACAAGATTAAATTTAAAAATTTTAGAAAGATTCGGTCACCAACCAAACACATTGAGAGAGCTCTGAGACCGCTCCGCGTTATATGAAAACGGCGTTCTCATAGTACCGCGAGAGTTCATTGTATAGTATACAGAATTTGATCGAATTAAGATCGTTGAATAACCTGATCGACTAAGAAAAAATCGTAATTTAATAATGTAAATGCACGGTGCCTTGATATTTACATGTTTTGTGATATATTACATAAATAGTTCACTCTAAAGAACAATATTTCAAGATAACTATAAACATAGAACAAAGAGCAGCTAGAGCACGAATCTATATATGAATTACAGAATAGAATAAAGTTAATAGTAAATTAAAAGCAATTTATGGTATGAAATGTAATAAAAAGACGGTTTTACATTACAATTAAATTGCTACAATGTGCCAATATAAACATACGGCATTGTTGTGAAGAAAGCGGTCGTGTCCTAACTTTTCATTCTACTGCTAACAATACTTTGCCATAGACAACTAAATAAAATGCAAAGATCCGTCTTTGCACTGTCAGGAAGGGCATAACTGCTTTAATTTTCCATTAAGAATTCTTCACTATGATGAACTTCCTGTAATATGCCTGTAGCATGTTTTATCGTAAGGTAATGCAGTCAAATAAATGTCGTTAGAAATTGGAGCATCTCTACTGCCTCTGACTATCTTATTACGATCGCAGTGTGTATTTCTTTTGCTGATGAATAGTATGCAAGCATTTTTAAAATTTCTAGTTGTGAGACACTTTAGTGCACGCACGTGCACAATGTGGTGCAGCGAATATCATCTTATCTAACGCCAAATTGTTCAAGGAAAGGAAGAGATATTGTTGTTTTTGTTATGCACACATATATTATTATCTTCTGGTGAAATTAAACGGATCGTGATAATTAACAATCATTGTTAATTATTTAAGTGGCACAGGGCTGGGCACACTGCTCGCGAGTGGCGGCCACGTACCGGTGAACGCAGTGCTGAACACCCCCCACTAGATAGATCGTTGATCTGTTGATTGCTCAGGACCGATTAGAGTGAAGATCTTTGGAGGAAACCTATGTCCAGCAGTGAGCATTTTTCGACTGGTGACGATTATGTTATATTACATTAATTATATATCAATCAGCGCGTAAATCTAAGATCTGAATTAGAGGAATGATTCGCTGGAATAAAAATAATGGCTATAATCATGTAAATAAATTTCAATAAGTAAAAAAAATTAAATAATTAATAATTTACTACTAAAGATTAAAAAAAATTCCTGTCTAGTGTATAATTTTCTTATGAACCAAGACTATTCCATTGTGTACCAGTGAACTGCAGCTTCCTGTCGAAACGTTTATTCCACTACTCCAGGGGTCAGCAACCTGCGGCTCTTTGCATGTAGACCTGGGGCTCTTTGGTTCTACACGCAACTACTATTTTAATAAAAATTAAATAACATTCTAAATAGATTAACGAGAATTAGTCACATGTTTTTTTGTATGAAAAAACACTATTTATGAATTATCGGAATATATATTCTTTTAATGAATAAATAAAACCTATTTTTTAAAATTATTTGGTTGGGAAGCAAAAAAATGCAGCTCTTTAAAAATTATAAAATTATATAAATTGTAACTTTTGACTCTTACGGCTTAAATGTTGCGAATCCCTGCACTATCCCAGAAAATAAAAGATCAGATCTCAATGACCGTCCGCGACGTGGGTATTCCAAAGCCCAACAAGCCCAAAAATATCCCCGCCAGTTACCGTCCGATAAGTCTCCTCTGCAATATGGGGAAG
>DWLS01004147.1:0-14455 GCA_018246255.1 Pachliopta kotzebuea | reverse complement strand
GGATCCGGACTCCGCGAGCTGAAAAGTGTATATATATATATAAATTATATAATATAAGGGAGAGGAGGGAGACGAGGAAAGAGGATTTTGGGAAGGAGGAAGAGATGGGAAGAAAAAAGGGAGGTTATACAACTAATTAATCCATAATTGTTACAGTATGCATAATAATGTTATAGTTGTTTTGATTATTGTACACGTATGATATTTTATATTAAAAAAGGCAGTACTGTGGATTTTAGAGTCACTCTTGCTTTGCATCGGAAGAAGTGTGTTACTAGTAACGAACGTCTCTCTGCGTGTTGTATAATGTGAAGAAGTAAATATCATCCAAGAAATGTGTTTTTTATTAACTACCGCCGATTTCCTGATACATATTTTATTACTTTTTAAAGTGCCTATTCATTACTGAAGGTTGGCAGTCAAATTGAAGCTTTTATTTAACAGAATTTATAAAACCTCTTTTAATAAGAGGGGAAAAAATAAAAAAGGATATCTCCCGCCGGTTTGTCGTAATGTGACCTTAGTTTTGAGTACAGGACATACCTGCAGTAAGTTCCGAGGAACTGGTTTCAAGTCTCTCTACAGTCATACTTCATATTAAGTGAACAGACGGCTGCGAATGTGCGATACACGTAATACAAATTGGTAATTCTCGTTTGTGCTTGTTACGGTAATACAGGTTATGTACAATATAGTAACAGCATTAAATTGTATTAATCGTTATTACCTACCTTTTTTCCTCTACCCTTTACGGAATGACCTATGAAAACCACTGCTCCAAAGAGAAATTAGGACCATAATAATAGAACTAATTTTTATTTGACAAGAGCAAAGACTGATTGATGGTAAGTGATACGCTGGTCCATAACGTGATGGTATTCACTGTACCACATTGCGCACGTTGCCTTGAAACTTAAGGTGTTAAGTATCGTTACCACAGTAATTTCACTAGCATACAGCATCTTTTAAACCAGAACACAGTAATGCTCGCAGAGTACTAGTTTTCGGCTTCAACAAGAGCTGTGGTGGTACTTTCCTAGACGGTCACCGGCAATAGAGATCTACAACCACATTTACCATAACCTACTCCAATTTTGTATAATGATTCAAGTTTTTTTCAACTTCTTCACTAGCTGATAGACGTCTGCTGCTGGACATTCGCCTCCCCCTACAGTGGAGAGAATTGGGTCGTATCTCACCACCCAGGCCCAATATGCTGGTTGGTGAGGAGCCAGAGCCTCGTTAGTTGATTAGCAGGGTGCACCACGAGCATGTGAGGATGGCTTGAGTCCTGTGAAGTGTTATGCGAGACCCCTTCCACCCCTTTGTATAACGTTGAATATAATAATTTAGAGCGGAAAAGTTTATTTATAACATTATAATATGGTCATTCTGAGATAAGTTGACAAAGTCTGTAGTAGTCTCTTCACTGTAGTATTCGTTATTACACTTCCGTTATTCACATCAACCTTGGCCATATCCTTTCTCACCGGTCCAAAGATGTTTGATATAAATCGCTTAGCCAGACCCAACATCTCTTATCTAATCTAGACAAATAACGCCGTTCAATTGGCATATCGCAAATTCGCTTCCTATCGCCGAAGAGTTAAAAGAATTTGAACTTTAAAGAGTACAGCCTAGATAGCAGAATGCTCCGGTTTCCGAAGTAAGGGTTCATTGGATAAAGAATATTCTTTATTCCAAAGCAAATAAGGTTGATACTTTTTGATCCAGGGCATCGATTAGATCCCAAGGCGTGAAGTAGATGGGGATTGTTGATGTAAGAGTTTGGCGTCCGAGATAAGGGAGGTCGCTGAACCCCCGGCCGCTGGTACTTTTTATATGCTGATTTCATTTTGATTCAATAAAGTTTTATTGTTCAGGGACAATTTTAGTACAGGCTTCGTAATTGCTACGAGAGAGGAAACTTTTTTACGCCGCATTTTATTCGCACGGGGCGGAGCGGTTGAATAATTACGTTTATTTGAACCGGTATGATTTACAAAAATATCTGAACAGCAAAAAAATCACCAATGATTTTCCGAAGAAATTTGAAAGAAAAACTCATTTGCATTCATGAATAATTGGTAGAGAATTGTTAGTATGGTTAATGATATACCAAGTACAACAGAATTGTCAAATCCCAAACATGAATACCTTTAAATGAGTGAATTTTGCAGACGAGCCTTGCAATCTTTATATCTGCATGCTTCTCTAAGATATTGGAACTTATAGAGTATTATTACTGAAATTCAAATTTATTATACTCAAATTTATATTCACAATAATTGAACTTGGTTTACAATAGATTTTAATAAGACTTTTAGACAGAAGAACTAAGGTCACCGACATAGCAGGAACATACAGGTTCTTTAAGTCCTTAAGTCTAGCAATCCTCAGATTGCTAGACTTAAAGAACTCGAAGGACTGCCGATAGGGTAGTAAGATCCCAGAGTGGTAGCCACGTACACATTGATAAACGCAGTTCAGGAATACCCCCATAAGATTGACCGACGATCTGGTGAAAGTCGGGGGAATCCGCTGGATGCAGATAGCGCAGGACCGATCGGAGTGAAGATCTTTGGAATAAGCCTATGTCCAGCTGCGAGCGTTTATAGGCTAATGATGATTAGACTTTGCAATTGAAAAAAGTTATAATGTATGAAAAACTAAATTAATACAAATATTGCAGTCCACTGATGAATGAATGCCTCTTCCAATGAACATCACAGACAGTAAACAGATGTATAGTTGGTGCTAATGTTGAAGCGAATCCAATAAGTCCAAACATACATCACAATAAAGACTAAAACAAACATTAATTGTATCGAGATTTTTTTAATTGTTACTAAGAGGATATCTAAGTCATCTAGATGACAGAAGAAGACAGCAACCAACTTGGAATCAATAATTTATTTGTTTTGATTCGCTTCAGTCAGTTTAATGAGACAATTTCTTCACGCAGCACGCCCACCCCTCCACTCGTCTAAATCACTTCCCATCTGACGACGTTCACCTAAAAATAGAGCAGAGTCTCCACATGATCCACTCCATCTCATCCTGTGATCGCGTTCATATTTAAATAAAAAGAACTACTTTTTTATTCGTCGATACGAGTAAGGCGTTCAACTGATGGTTAATGATACACTCGCCTATAACATGGCGCTGGTTAAGATGATACACACAGCATCACATCTACAACACATTTGTCTAAATATTGTTATTATTAGTCGATTCATCAGGAACAAGAGATATATGCAACTTCATAAATACTTCCACTGTTGTCACTTTCAATATGGAACGATATACACTAACTATTAAAGTAATATAATCTCATATTCACTATTAGATTTCTCGACGAAAAGGTTTTCATCATACTGATTGATGCATCAGGTTACATGTTCGTATGAATCAAGAAATAATACATTTCCTATTTTTAGTGCGAAATATACAAAAGTAAACATGATAATAGGTATAAAATTATAACTTTTGAAAGATAACCTATTTTATTTGGTAAAAAGAAATTTAAAAATATTTTCTGATTAAATATTACTTAACGGTATTTAGTAACTTAATTCATGCATGATAAAGTCATGAAACTGTGACTCATCCTCTCTACAGTTTTGAAATAATTTTTAACCCAAAAAGTAACAATACCCAAAAAAAACACAAAAATCCACAATTTGCTTTCTTTAATTACTAAAAGTTATAAGACGGCATTAACAAAAGATCTGCTAAAAAATTAAAAGAGCAAAGCAAGTAGAATACTGCGGTAAACATAAAAACATCATTTGCAGGTAGCAAGCTGCAACACAACCATGCAACTTTGGACGGTTGCTATAGCCGTCTGTTTGATATTATTTTGTAAAAACTTGAAGGGCTGTCCAAAGTGATGACAAATAAAAAAAATTTAACATTCCGATTTAAAAAATAAGTCCATACATTAATATTTTTTTTAATTATTAATAAGTTAAATTTGTGTAATTATTTATTATTCATTAAAAGGAATACAATAATATGAAAAGAAGGGGTGTAGCGGCGGCAGCCTTGGCAACCCTAAGAGGCCAGTTCTGTGAGAGCCGTAGCTCCTTACATTGTTTTCGCGATGCGCTGGTGAATTGGGGGGGAGGGGGTGTCGCACGGTCCTGGTCCAGGAGAGCGAGCTACGGGCGGGAGCTCAGGGCGCAGCCTCCGCAGTATCGAGCGGCCGCGCCCGCTCTCACGTGCTCCATTCACCCGCCTCACCATGTGAGATTGGGAAAATACTTTAGCGGAGAATATCACCGCGACGGATACAATCTCCGTTATTAAAAGGAAATGTTCCCTTTTAACAGCACGATATAGTTGTTCCCATTTAAATATAAAACAAGTTCTTTGATAATTTCTCTTATTGTCTATAAATACGACATAATAAGAGCGGTCGGAAGTGTGTGGATGCGAAAAGCCGAGGACCGCATTTGGTTGGTGGTTTGAAAAAGGCTGATGATAATGTTGTCCATAAAAAAAAGTTTTAGGTTTCAGATTAAGAGTTCATTAAAAAACTGTTTAATACATTGAAATATTCTTAAGTAATTTTAAATTGTAAAATGTATATTGTATTTTCTTGTAATGCCTAAAAACGAGCGTTAGGATTATATCTAGCAATTTATATTTATCAGGTGATAATGACTAAAAGTAGATTCTGTAACATTATTTATAACAAAACCTACGGTTAGTTGATGCCAAATTTATCAAAACTTTAAAGGTACAGGATAACGACTGTCTGGGTACAGCTTTACTTCAATGACTTACCTCATCCACACGTTAGGAGTTTAGATATTTATAATATAATAACATATAAATTCCTTATTAAATATTAATTGTTAAACGAATACATTGCGTCACTTTATCATAATTTAAAAACTCATTCTTCACACTGAACCAGTTAGTACTTGGCACCGTACCCGACTTACGCCGGATAAAAATTGGCACATGTTACCACCGACGCTTTAACCCAGTTGTAGTGGCTGTAATATGCAATCCTCCTCTGTGTCAATAACACGACATTAACAAAAATGTTTTACTACATAAAAGTATTTTTAGGCAAATAAAAAAAGGTAAAAAATATAAAACAAGTATTTAAGAAAATTATAACTATACACAGTTTATGATGTTTAAGTTTTACGTGTCTTATATCAAGAATGGCGGAACTATGACAATCAGAGAAACAGGGAGTTGTATATGTGGCTGAGGTTGAAGGGTCCAAATGGTTTAAACGGATTTCTTCATTATAAATATAATAAAAAAAATCTATTCAGCCATAACTGGAACGACGATCTGGTAAAAGGCGTGATAGTCACTACATGTGGACAGTGCAAAAGATATGAAGATCATTGCCAGCTTACTTATGAGCAGTAGTTGGCATCAATTATAATATAACATACTATTTATAGTTCATTGCTAAATATATTCCCAATTAATTTTAAGTTTAAGAAGCAATGACATAACTGTTCTATAAAATTAATACTTTACATTTTCAAACTTAATCATATAAACCTTAATTTTACTCACTGGCATTATACCTGCGGGAGAAAGGTCATCGGAAATTGAAATAACGGTTAACGTGACCCCTATCACAAATCCGACTTCCGAATCTGGATAATGAATGGCGACGGAAACAATGTACGTCCGATCGGCAGCGCGTCATGTAGCAGCTCCGATTCGACATTCGATTAACGGGCCGAGGGGGACAGGGGTCAAAGGGTGATAGACATGTGCCTTTAGTTAATAATAGAAAAAATATTTATACTTCATTTTCACAAACAAAACAAGAGGAAAAAATATGTAAAGAGATACAGTAAACAAAAAGGCGGACGCAAACAGGCATTGTCTCCCAGTAAACCTTTCATAATGTGAAGTGAATAAAGAAAAGAAAATACAGATAATACCAAAAAAAATTGGATCTTAATCCCATTCACTATAAGTTTATAAAAGAAATATTGCTATTCCATTAACATTAGATTTTTGACAAAGACTTGATGAGCGTTTTACTTGATATTCCAGGAGACCGTCGACTTTCCCACATTTTAAATGATACAACTTTTTAATCTTCTATAGGGGACATAAATCCGTCAAGTACGTAAGGCAATTAAGAAAGTGAATAATGGAGATCTTAATCGAGAAAAAAAAAGGTCGGCATACAACTAACTCTTGACAAATTTATATAGGAAATACCCGAAAGTACTTCAACACGCCTCTTTAAATTATATAATAAATAAAGGAGAAGGAAATATCATATTTATTATGTAGCAGTGCTGGTTATTCACTGCCGTTCGCTTGATGGAACTGTACGAGTTGCCAAATTCAGGTCCATCAAACGTTGGCCGGCGACTAACTGGTTAACCGCCGTACAGTATTTTCCGATGAACAAATTGGATCAGATTGATGTGCATCGGCGAGGCTCGTCAGCCCCGGCTGCATTGAGCTCTATTGGATTTATTGGACCTCACGCCGCGTGCGGTTGATCAGCAGACCACTATAACCTCACGGGTATATTACTGTTTCAACTACCGAATTTCAAAATAAGACAAATAGATTCACAAGAAAAAAAAATCCGTGGAAGCACATTAGTTCAAGGACTTGGTTTAAATTAATTTATACTGCAAACCGTTCTAATATATTTTTAATTTTACTAAACTTTTCCGACTTGCACAAAAGGCCAAACTATTGTCAGACTTATACCCAACGTTTAGACACAAAAGGCAGAAGACAGACGACAGAAAGTAGTTTTACTATACTGGAAGCTAGAATTAAAATTAGACTTAAGTTAAACTTTAAATAACGATGTGTAGAATTTGAGCTTAGTTAATATTTAAAACCGAGAATCAATATTTTTATGTGTAGTTATTAAAATATACCAATGGTAGGACTCTGTTGCCGGAGCCCGTTTAGGTACATACCACCGCAGCTCTTATTTCTACCGTGAAATAGTAATATGCAAATATTACTGTGTTCCGATTTGAAGGGTGCTGTATGTTAGTTAAACTACTAAGGAAACGATTATGTCAACTAATGTCTCAAGGTGGCTAGCGTAATGTGATTCAGTGTTTATCATCTTAACTAGCGCCGAGTTGTTATGGGCAGGTATATCAGTTACCACGAGGTTAACGCCTTTCTCGTTTCGTCGGATAAAAACAAATGTTTTTAAAGTACCAGACCATAACTCTACCAACTTCAAACTTACAGCATCTTTCCGTTATATTACCAGAGAGAAAACGCACAATGCTGAAAGTTGACCTCTCTCAAGGAACTTTAAAGTTTAAGCCTTACTTAAGAAAGAGAATTCTTGATTTACGTCAGTGTATTAACGAAACAAAGTAAAAAGTCAGTTTACTTATTACATACAAGTATGTAGAAGGAGGTCTAACTCGCAAACCCTCAAATCCCTTACCGAAACAAAACATTGGGGACAATGGGACGAAGTTTTTTACAACAAACTCAGGGGATGCGTCCTTAAAAACTACTACATCATGTTTCAATTACGTGGTCAGCTTGCTTCCATCCTCTGACTCGTTATCAATCATAAGTTGTGTTGTAAGCACTAACTTAAAGCATAATTCCCAACCCATATAATATTTGTATATGAATCTAGCAGAATTTACATTTATAATATTAGTAAAATTTCACACATTTACCTAAGTTTTTATTTTCCACAATAGGCTAGTAACGTTTGACCTAAATGGTGAAGCGTTCTCGACTAGAATACTACGACTCTTATATGTTGACAGTTTGAACACAGCGACTTTGTTATAGCGACAGATTTACAATATGAGCGAATAATAAAATTGTTTTATTCCTGTGAAAAGTTTTTATTTCGATTTTATTGAAACTACTACTTTAAAAAACATACAATTAGGCTTCTAAACATGATCGTCGATTCTTAGAATTTACAGGCTCAAAGAGAATATAGCCTTACTCAAAGAATTAGCTTGTGCTATAGCATTCACAGACATGTTACAAAAATCTATTATGATAATCAGATTTTATTTATTTTAGAGCAAATTTATTTGTATTTACAGACCAGTACATGACAGATATATTAATATTATATGACGATAATAAAAAATTATTTCCCAATGTCATTACCTCTTTATATCAACCAAAGGAGTCTACAAAAAATATATGAAATTTCGCAAACCAACCATGCAAATAGTCTAGCAGGCCAAGGCAGTTCAATTCCGTTTGAGATATTAAAAGATGCCCACTCTTTGCTAAGTTTTACGAGGTTGCAAAGAACTTGCAGTGAGTTCAAGTGCAAAACTTGTCCGTCCGCCTGTACGAGCTGGTTACGAAACAAGACAATTCATAAGCCAGTGTACAAGTATAAAGTTGGAAAAGTAGACATACTGTTAACAACAATAGTTGAGCCTTTTTATATAATTTTAATAAACTCAATTCTGTGGACTCTATTCTTGATGATGTTTAATTCTGCTAGACAATTTGACCTACTTACACAACTCATCGGACATTATGCTGGCAATGTAAAATTACTTTGACATGAAAACCCAGAATAAAATATAAATACTAGCAATGCAAAAAAATTTAAATCAGTATAAATAATATTCTAATTATACATAACGATTTTTTTATTAGACGATACGAGTAAGGTAAATTAGAGACAGGAATCATGTGCTGAAATTAATTCTGTTCCAATAAACACAATATTAACTCTTTCACAGTTTCGTATTCTTTCTGTCATCAAAAGCTCATTCTTCATTCTAGTTGTATTTCTGTTTCTAGCGATCACGTAAAGATACTAACTAAAAATTATATTTTACTGGTTCTAGTCGCGTAAGCAAGTCCTTCAGCTGATGGTAAGTGTTACGCTTGCCCATAACAATATAAGCTGGTTGAGATGGTATACATAGCACCACATTGCAGTCTTCGCACTGAGACGTAAGGTGTTAAGTCTCGTTATCCCAATAATTTCTCTAGCTTTCATCTCCCTTTTAACCAGAACAGAGTACTATCTGTCGGCTGCAATAGGTACTGCGGTGGTACCTACCTAGACGTCTTCGGTAATGAGGATTTAGAATGAATGAAATGATTAAAGGTTCCTATTACTATCTATGATATAACATTAATTACCTAATATTTTCTATTGCTACATTAACATTTTGAATGTTAAAGATTAGAGGAACGGAAGTTGTTTCTGCCTAAAAGGTATTTGATTTGTCGATCGTCTGCTCTATTTTCATTTTGATAACTTTATAACAAAATCGAGCCGCGGAATTCTAAAATATTGGAAGTCCCGTACACGCTACATAGTTCGAAAGTTTCGTGTATCGCGGCACATTTACGGGACTGCGACCGTAGAAAGAATTCAATGCATTTCAAATGTATATACATGAATGATTTATGCCGTGCCATCCTCTCCAAAATCCTACGCGATATTGGAATTTCACGAAAGAGGTAACGTTTCTTTCTATTTTTAATACAAAAAACCACTAACAAAAATGTTTGATATCGAAAATAAAAACGGTGAAACTTAAAACAATCACAAAGATAAAACACCATTTACTTATATAAATATTTATAGTAAATATATCACAGTACAGTTTTAATTCACTGGACGACGTATTTAACATTTTACGTACTACATTACTGGGTCAAAGTGATTAAACATGTTTTCACTGTAATAAAAAAAGAGCTTTTGATATATTATATGACGCGAATAAAAATCAAACAAATAATTAGATAAATATATAATTAAAAATTAACCTACACAATTCAATGGTCATTTAAGAATGACCACAAGATGATTACTATTATGAAATGTAATTACTATTTCCCATTGAATACGTAAACAAAATGAATCAATGAAGTATGAGTAAGCAATGATAGTGTTCGCATAATGCACACCGCAATATATTGGTCATTCCTTAAACGCCAAGATCCCAACGTTTAGGGCCACATGCTATAGAATACAAAGTCGCTGATTCGAATTCAAAGTAGGGTGACACTAATTAGTGTAATAGAGATTTTGTCGTGACGTACAGAACTGAGATATGGCCATTTACAATGGACATAAGTCTCATAGTAACCCAAAGGAGCACTATGCTCAGAGTGTGTTTACGCGAAAGAATCACAAATCGGAAAACCGCAAAAGAACTTAGATCACAGACATAGTCCTAAGGATTGCTTGATTTAAGTGGAAATGAGCCTGGCTTGATCGGTTGAAATGGTGATGATGATGATAAGCAGGGCTTATCGTTCGAAGGACTGACGTCCTATGGAGCAGTAAGGTCCTAAATTAGCAGCCGCGTACCGGTAAACTCAGTGCCGGAAGGCCCTCATAAAGTGGACCGACGATATGGTGAAGATCGCAGGAAATCGTCGGGATACAGCAGGCAGCGCAGGAACGATTGGAGTAAAGATCTTTGAGGGAGGCCTATATCCAGAAATGGCTGTTTATCGGCTGATAGCGATGATGATCATGATAAAATGTATTATTTCATCATGTAATTGTATCATGGTCAATACATTAATGTAAAGCGGTTGCAATCTTAAAAGTATTGCAAAAACTTTAATTCTTCAATTTAGTATTAAATAATATTCCCATTTATATAGCATACAACATTAGTAACACGATCAGGTACATATTCTGTACAAAATAAAATAAACGGCAAAAGGTCATCGCAATGATTTAAACCGACAGCGTACAAAGCCAGCTACTACAGTGAATCACACAAAGAGGTATACGGATCAATTAGTCCAAATCGGCTGACGTGGCCGTATCAGATCAACTGGATGCGGCGGTGGGGAAAAAGGCTTTACACTGAGCGCTAACTTGCCACAAATTAAATTGTCAAGTTAAGCCGGCTCGCAGTGGACGCCGAACATGCAAAAATTCATTGTGAAAAAATAACGCCCGTACATGCAAAATTATTGAAAATAAACGCTATATGTTATTAAATTTTTATCTGATTTATACATTTCCAAAAACTCCAAAAATATACCTAATTATGTTCAAAAAGTTTCAATAACATAGTCAATACAATAGCAATAATAATTTTGTTGAACATATGTAATGGATAATGGACAAGTAGGAATATTTCTACCATCATTTAATTTTGATTGGCTTGACCAAGATTATGGTAATGAAAGGAAGAGACTAACAGCTTCTGTGGCTATTTAGGAGGTTGCCTTGGTTCTTGGAAGGTTTTTTTATTTTTTTACGTTGGTAGTGGTTAATGCTTAACCACGATCCCACCTGGTGTTAAGTGAAGATGTGGTCTATGATGGTAAAGCGCATTGACCTAGCAAATGCCCATTCACTCTCTTTTTGAAGACGGCCACATCGTAATTGTACAGGAACACTGACGCCGGCAAGTTGTTCCACTCAAGTTAAAGAAGGGGACATCGACAGGCGAAAATTATAATGCAAAGTAAATCACACTAAACAGAATTATTTCGAGAAAGAGAAGATAATGTAATTACTGGGGTAATGAGACTTAACACCTTACCTCTCAAGGCAATAAGCGCAAATTGGTGCTGTGTATACCATCTTAACCAACACCACGTTGTTATGAGTAGGCGTATCACTTACAATCACGTGAACGCTTGAACCTTCAAAAAAAATTTATCCCCTTAAATATAAACTAACTCTGCACAGCAAAGGCAACCTAGTTCTTTTTAATGAAACCAGAAATATTTCATGTACCGAAATACCTGTACCGCTCTCGCTGTTTGTCCACAAAAAGTTAGAAACTTATTTCCGTTTTTCACATACGTCGTTTTCATTTATTATAACAAAAAAAAAGCAGGGCAGTGAAAACAATTTTTCAATTAAAAAAATATCCAGTGAAAATGGGGTCACATATAACGAAGTGGAACACACTATTAGATTTCTACACAGCGAACACTTTGTCCCGCTTTGCTTATGTAAACGACCACTTTTTATATTCGCGACGTGTAATTTAATTAAGCACTATGAAAATGAAAACACTCGAAACAAAGTGCCCTCGAAGCGTTCGACTTCGCGCGCGGTGTGCCCACTCGAGAAAATTTTCAACATTAACCATTGCGTAATTTGAATGAACATGTGTATGTTTATTTTAAACAATATAATTACATTAGTTATTAAAAACCGTTCCTACACATAATTAATAAAGTAGAAGTGTACGGACCGAAATCTACGAGAGACATGTTGCTGGAGGGATTTCAAACTGATCTTGAGCGCAAGGGCACAAGTTAGTGTTTCCTCTGCACCGAGACCAGTAACAGCAGTAAATACGAAAATATTTCGTAGTTATAATCTAGTTTTTAACTGAGTGTAAAGTAGTTTAAGGTACGATAGTACTTTTTCGTTTCTAATAAGAACAGCAAAGGAGTGGAACAACTTTCCGGCGTCAGTGTTCCCGTCCATATACTATGTGGGCGTCTTCAAGAAAAGAGTGAATAGGAACTTAGGTTAATGCGCTTTACCACCATAGACTACATCATCACTTAACACCAGGTGGGATCGTGGTCAAGCATTGACCCGTAACTAATAAAAAAAAGACATAACCAATATTGATTAAAAGCCTTTTTTTTACGTAGGTACTGGTTAATGCTTGACCACGATCCCACCTGGTGTCAAGTGAAGACGTGGTCTATGTTCGTAGAGCGCATTAACCTAGCAAATGCCTATTCACTCTTTTTTTTTTTTTTTGAAGAAAGCCCCAAAAAAATTATTAAAAAAAATGTTTCGGACTTCGGATCACCGAGTCCTGGGTCCTGAGAAGCTCTTAGTAGTCGTTAATGTAATCAAAAGCAATACAACAATCCAGAGTAAAAAAAAATATTTTCTTAATAATTAATTTTTTTTTTTTGTTCGAAGAGTCGACAGGACCGACAAGACATTCACCTGGTGGTAATTAATACGGTATAACGAGGTGCTGGTTAAAATATAATACACAGCACCACATCGCGCTCATCGCCTTAAAACGTAGTATTAAGTCTCATTACCCCAGTAATTTCACTAGCATATTTACACAGTACTGTTTGTAGGCAGCAATAGGAGCTGCGGTGGTACCTATGTAGATAGTCTCCGATAACAGAGACCAGCAGTAAAGAAAATTTTATACGCTTAATTTTTCATGTAATTATAATATAATAGTATTATACACAAAAGGACAGTATGTATGTCAAGCTAAATTTTTGACTGTTAATATTTGAGATTCGAACCCACGACACCCTAAGGTTAAGTACAGAACTATTAAACTACACGGGTGAAATGTAGGAAGAACGGACGGATATGTCAGTCGCTTCGGAATGTGGTTTTAACAAATGATACTATTCCCTTTACTTGTATTGGAAACATCCTTTATATTATCCATACAAAACTCCTACATCCTAGGACTTTTTACACAAATTGTTTTTTCGCTTACAGTAGAATTTTTTCCCTTTATAAAATAATTGTTATACACTTGGTCTACCAAGGTCGTATTTTATGAAAGACATTACAAGACCTGTTTCCAACTGAGGTCGTCTATCGATTGAGATGATGAAAGCCTCTTTAACATGTCTTTTTTGTTATTATTATTATTCAGACTTCTTAAGTAGTGATTGATATAGAAACAATAGTTTTAAGAGATTATAATTAAAGTAACTGACTACTACCCTCACATTTCAAAGCCATAGCCGGAGTGTCTGACTGATCACGCTTTACCATCTTCATCGTTGTCATCTGCATTAGATGCAATCGAAGTCATATCAAGGCTATCATCGATAACATAATAGAAACTAGAATGACATTGTGCCACAGTATATTTGTAAGGTGATTGAATAAAGACTTCGAATGTTGAAGTTGTCAAAGGCAGATTCGAGAACTAACGTCACATGGCGCAGCCGGTAAGATTTAATATATAATAAAAAATATAAGGAGTAATTGTTGAAGACACCTCACAGAACTCGTTTAAGTAAAATGGAAAGAATTTTGTCACCCCCCCGAGCCTTTTTACCTCGAAGGAGGCCCTGAATATGAAGATTTGAGTGAGAAATGGACAAAACGGCGAAATAGGTATGAAATCTATGCAAAGGCACGTGAAATCACGTAAAGAGTGTGCAATTTAATATATTATTATATGTTCTGGGTGATCAGAGTTGAGATATTTTAGACCAAAATAAAGAAAAGTTTTCAAATTGAACCACGGTAGAGGCCGTGTTACAAATACTAGATGAGAATTTTAAAATTAAAATTAATGTCACATAGAATTTTTATGCGAAGTCAAAAACAAAATAAGACAATTGAACAGTACGTACTAGATTTGCGTAAGCTGTTTCAGGCGTTATTGTTAACTATTGCCCTTGTATGTTGTTCTTTAAGTTTTCTTAAAAAGAAAGATGTAAGGAGGATGAATAAAGAGTTCGAATGATGACGTTGTCAAAGGCAGTTAAAAGTTGAAAGAAGCTGTTAAAAGAAACAAAAATAATT
>DWLS01004146.1:0-14456 GCA_018246255.1 Pachliopta kotzebuea | reverse complement strand
GCCGAGTCCCACACACCCCTCTGGGCCCACCCAGGGCACCGGCGGAACGTCCGTAAAAGGATTCCCCCGCGTAAAAAAAAAAAAGGGGTACGTAGTTGTGTCTCCAAATCAGGTTTGAAAAAACAGTTAACTCAATTTCCTTTTTTTTAAAAAAAAAAAGATACATTTATTTACCACCTACAATCAATAGTTTATATGTATGTTGATAAATAAGATTTAAAAATAATTGGTTTCCATATATGATGTATTTATGTGGCAGTGAATGTGTTAAAACAATAACACTGCTTTCCACCTGATACCAATCCCACTCTCCAATATGGGAGAGGGTTTAGAATATACCTACTCTACTTTCACAATCCATCACCTTATTGTCACTTGAAATGATTACTGATAAAATAAAAAAAATTTGTAAATTATGATATCCCTTTGTTTATTAATATATTATATTAAAATTTCTTATAAAAGAAAAAACTACCATTTGTATACCAATGTGATTAATGATTATAGATTGTTAAAGCATAAAAAATATTCATTAACAATTACTTTGCCTACTTGAATATTAAACATTAAAAAAAACTAAATTTATCATGTTTATTTAATTATCTTGGGTTCCCTGGTAGCCATGAATGTTGCAAAGTGTATGAAATGTCAGGATAGTTAAATAAATAAATAGAAGAAATTCTGTAAAATTTTGGTTTATTAAATATACACTAGTATATTGTAATATAAATATACTAACGGAAAGGGAAATATTTAACAGTATATCTAAGGACAACCCCTGAAGTTGTATGGGAGCGAATGATGAAGAGGGGCAGAGCGGAGGAGTCGGAAGTACCTCTAGAATATTTAAAACAGGTAAGACAAATTTTGTTTTGTACAATAATTTCCCACATACCCTCAATTTTTATCATTATCATAAACAATCTGCAACAGTCCACTGCTCCACATAGGACTCTCCCAAGTAACACCTCTTAGCCTGTTCTTCAGATATACTTATTCAGTTTTTACCAGCCGCTTTGCAACGATCATCGCTCCATCTAGATGAGGGTGTCCCATGCTACATTAATTCTCTTCAATTTTAGGCAGTGATAAATAAAAAGTAAACCATAGATGTTGAAGCATTCTGTTAAACTATACTCTATTTCTCATATCTTCACAACCAGAACAGCACTGATGTTAGGGCAGTAAATGTATGACAATGATAGCTAGCCAAGGGAGTTCAAAAACCCCATCATCATTCAAACTGCACAACATATAGTTTTTGAATTGAAAAGAGATGTTTGTGTCACAATGCTTAGGCACAGCACTACTAACTTTTAACTATATCTTCATTTAAAACAAATTTTTACATTAATCATCATTGTAATTGGTTTAGGTCCACGATTCGTATGAGAACTGGTTCAACACAACAGAAGTCGGCTGTGAAGTATTGACTATAGACGCTGATAGAAACATTGACCGTGTTAAAGAGGACTTGGATAGATATACATATAAAATCCTCGGCGGCAATCACACTAAATGATTTGTATAGGACTTTTCAAAAGCAAACACTAAAGTAACAGGACAAGCTGATCTTTCACCTAATTGTAAGACAATCTCCGGCCATAGACACACCAGTATTAAAATGAGTAAGAAATATTTAAGAAGTGTTTGACGATGCTTAATTTAACATAATCAAGTAACCCATACAAAATTGTGAAACTTTGTGCATCCACAACTCGACAACCTGACCACATACCAACAAAATTCCAACGACTGATCTTATCTAAGCGAGATCTATCTGTATGTACAAATTCCAGCACCAGCTCCTACCCCTTGTAGTTCTACAGATTGAAAATTGTTGATGGACAGACATTGTCGTTTAAATAAGGATTCATTTACTTCATTCATATACAAGTAATACGCCTTTTTTTTAATTTTCACTAATTATGATAAAATCAGTTATAACAGGCCATGGGATGGCCCAAATTCATTGGTTATTGGCCTATGATCAGCGGTGGATGTCTATCAGGTGATGACAATTAGTTATAATCATCTGATGACTAGTTTTTTTTTTATCCAACGAGGCGGTGAGACAAACAAGGCATTCACCTGATAGTAAGTCGCTTGTCCATAATATAGCGCTAACTAGGATAATATACACAGCACCAAATTACTCTCGTCGCGTTGAAACATAAGGTATTAAGTCTCTATACTCCAGTAATTTCACTAACCTACAATCGCCTTTAAAACTGAACACAGTAATTATGCTCATTACTATTTGACGGTAGAAATAAGAGTTGGTACGTATCTGATGGTCCCCAGTGATAAACCTACCACCAGTGAACATCAAAAATAGCGGTAGATTATTTGCTGAAAATGTATGTGTTTTTAATATAATAATAATTACGGGTAATAATTTAAGTGGTACTAAATTCAAATTATGAATTTAAGATGAAATCATTTATCGTTGATTAATGTGAGGAAAAATAGTATTTATGTAAACTTATATTTATTATTGGTAAGATTTTTCTGTGAATTTTAAAAGCTTGAAATTTAACACATTTCCTTTGTCGTCATATTAAGTACATTAAAAATAATTTATTTAAATTGAAATAGTATAAGCCTAGTCCTCAACATTTCCCCTCAACGGAGTGAATATTTTAGCAATGGACCATTATCAATTGAGGGATACCAGTACACAAGCTGATATTATGTGATGATAATAATGATGAATTTAAAAATTTATTAACACATTGAACACCATTATTGAAATACCAAAAAAAAACATTAAATGTTATAATTATCATTAAAACATTTTTTTTTTTATTGAGGAGACTTCAGGAAAATAAAAATTCACTCCGGTCATTAATAATCGCCAAAGCACTATGGAATAAAATACAATTTATATCTTGAGGTCACCGATGACCTACACGGTATTCTAAGTGTTAAGAATTAATATTTTATAAATAGTTAACTTCAAAATTTTCTAAAATAAAATTAATCTTTTAACTTGGATATTTTTTATTTACCACAAATAAACATAATTTACTCTATACATCTAATTTTAAGGCCTGTTTTACAACAAAAATTAAGGAGAGATATATATGTTTAAGATATTTCATCTCTAATTAAAAAATTAAGTAAATTTCAATGTGAATAAATAATTGAACACTGGATAATAAAATATTATAAAAAATTGCATATTATTTACATAATAGAAGTTGCCATTGAAAATTACTACAAATAAAAAAAATGTAAATATTACTACCTTTATTGAGAAAGAGACCTTAAAAATATTTAAATTAACAGAATGAGGACTACTTCGTTTAACGGTACAGGTGATCTGCTCTGATGTTTGTTGCTATCTCGCTCTCCCATTTGTCACCGTTAAGCAACAGCTTCTCTTTGTTGTAAAGGAGCTCTTCGTGAGTTTCCGTTGAATATTCAAAGTTGGGGCCCTCGACTATGGCATCGACTGGACATGCTTCCTGCGAATATAATAACACTTAAGTGACTGCTTTTTTTTATTACAGAAAGTGATGTGAAGAGCACACCATTTACCAGATCTTAAGTGATATATATCTGAAGCCCATAACAATATAATACTAGTAATGACGACAAACATGCTCATGATATTATGACGTAAGATGTTAACTCTTGTTACCTTAGTAATTCCAGTAGCTACTACACCTATAAAACTACAAGAGGACAAGGAGCTATAGAATGGAGTTGTTGAAAAAGTATGTGATAAGGTTTTTCCGGAGTCGCCTACAAGCTAATGGTGCTTCCGGTGCTGCAGCCGACTATGGGCTATGGTAACTGCTTACCATCAGGCATGTATGCTTGTTTAACACTATAGTGGTATAAAAACAACTGGAAGACGTTTGCGATACTGTTTGGTGACAAAAAAAGGAGCTGCACTTCTTACTACTCAAACAGTCTCCAGCAAGACACCTAACACCACTAAAAATTATGTAAAATATGATCTCAATGCTAATTTCGATAAACGCTGTGTCTGTGTAACGCCGTTCCTCTCACTGTTAATGTTGCGATATATCTATATAGGATCTATATATAAGTATACAAATATTGGACAATTTCCAGTTGGTCGACCAGAATAGGGACTACATAAAAAGATATTTTTTGACGAGGAATACTTTTACTTCAATAAAGGTATAATAAATGTGCACCATTAAGGTACTTGGTGACTTTTGGTCCCACTTCCGCTTGGCCGGTTTTACTGGAAGTACATATAAAAAGTAATTTTTTATATCAAAAAGATTAGGTTTGTACAAGAATAATGTCTAAAATATGCTGTTATGGTACTTAGTGACTTTCAGCACCGCTTCAGGTTGGCCAACTGGATATCTGGACTGCTGAGAACTATCTTCGTACCTACCTTAATATTAATGCCAAGTATCATGGTCGGCCTTACTGTTTGGCTAGGGCGCGACCACAACGAAATTCTGACACACACACACTTGACTAAATCATAGTCAATGCAAAAATTAACAATTGAGGATTAAGGTAATGATTTCCTTACATTTCCACAGTAGAGTAAAATGTATCCACTGTTGCTACATTTTTTTAATTCTGCTATAACTGGGGCAATAATGGCAATAGCCCAAATTTTTGAAGAAGCTGTTTAGCCGTAGATTAATAACCTCAAAGTGAAAGTCGTAACAGCCTATTGGCTTGAAAGCCGCTTTCCACTCAGAAGGTTCAAATTCTTCAATTAATATGCAGTTAGTATAACAACTAATATCACATGCTTTAGGACATTTATCAAATCACGTGGATATAAACTTAAAAAAAAGCTCAAAGTAGGCAATTGAGTCTTACTAGAAAACCAGTGATTCTTTAATACCTGACAGAAACCGCAATAGATACATTTGGTCATATCGATATCATATCTCGTGGTACGACGTGAGCCATCTTTACGCTCCTCCGCCTCTATGGTGATAGCCTGAAAAAAAATGTATACATATACAATAACTATATTTGACGAGGTGATAAGATGAGCAAGACATTGACTGGATGATAAGTTATACACTAGCTCTTAATGTGGCACTGAATAAGCTGACCTTGAAACATAAGGTATTAAATCCTGTTACTCCAGTAATTTCATTAGCATACACCTTTCAATATTTTATGTATAAGATTAACAAAACCATGCTATCTATATACAATGCCAGATAAGTATGATTTGGACGAGGTCATGTATCAGCAAGAGCAGTCATTCTTGGAATATATTACTTTCCTCTGGATGATTGCCTTCACCAGAATCTCAAGTTAAGTGAGAATTAAACTAACACCTAAATATATTCAGAAAAAAGTTATTGTCTAAATGAGATATCTCTAACTGTTGTACATAGAAACCATGATAGCTTAGTAATTTGAATGCTTGCCTTCCACTTCGAAGGTACTGGGTTCAAGCCTGCACCAATGAATTATTCAATTTATATGCAGTTAGTACAAACATTAAAAAAAACCTCTGTGTGCAATAAACATAAAAATATTAAAGTTTTTTAAATGTACAAATTTTAATTAAATATTTTTGCATTTATTATTTTTTTGTCTTAAACACTTTAAATTATTTTTGACACAAATTCTTAATATGTTACAACTATATTAAATTTATGTTAGGTTAATTTTATAAGAAGAATAATAATAATTTCTAAATATATAATAAACAAGAACATAAAATGAATAATACATTCTGTTTAATGTTATTTTTACTAACCTGAGCAGGACAAATAGCCTCGCAGAGCTTGCAGGCAATGCACCTCTCCTCTCCAGATGGGTATCTACGCAAAGCATGCTCTCCTCGGAACCTTGGTGACAGAGGTCCCTTTTCAAATGGGTAGTTAATAGTGGCAGGCTCCTATAAATCAATTTAAGACTGATTAGTGCCACAAATACTTCTGTTATAAAAAATCTAACCTGTCTTCCATAGAATGAAACCTATAAGGAATTTATAAATTAGATATTCCAAGCAAATATAGTGTCATTATATGATATTGCTGAAATATTGAAGTTTACAGCCCACAACAAGTCAAGAAGAGTAAAACAGAATAGGCTCTGTTCGCTCCAACATAGAAACTAAAAATGTAAGGGAAAGATCTTTTTAAAAAATTAAGTTACCTTGAATATATGAGCTAGTGTAACAGCAAAACCGCGAGCTAGTTCTGTCCAAAACACTGTTTGAGCAGCTCTATCAGACATTTGCTTAAATGACATGTCTTGTTCTTCAGCATTCACATATTTATATCCAGGCACATTGGGAGGATAAACTTTTTCCACTTTGCCATCTTGACTCGACGAGCTGTACTGAGCATAGCGATATAAATTATTTGCTCCCGCCACACGAACTGTAATAATGCAATTTATAATATTAACAGTTAAAAATATTGTACTAAATAAAGTCAATTTTGGGATTTTCGAAAATATATTGGTTAATAGGTAGTATAATAGCAACTATCTTTTACGTCGGTGCCAATTTACATCAAACATAATACGCAATTAGGTTATAAACAGAAGTTGCGTAACGAAACAATTTTTTTTTTTAATAAACGTATTGGTAAAAGTTGGCAATAAAATATTTTGTATTTATTTTTACCTCGCGTCGACGTCGAAAATATTTTGCCTAAAGACATTTTGTTTAATTATTTATAATAGAGGATTCAGGACCTTCACTGAAGTCGCTGAAACGTCAGTGTAAAATTGTCAATATACGTCAAAAAAAATTGACAGGCGTTCGAATAAGCCTCCATTAGTTGATTGAAAATAGTGTTTGTGTTTTGTTTCTTCTTTTTTTGTTAATTTAAAAAAAAATATATTATTAGTGTGGAACTGTGTATTTTTAAAATTAACTTGAATTAGACTTTACAAGTTATCTTCCTCTGAAATTTTCGTAAAAAAAAATGCTTTTTATTTTGGAAAGAATCTGGATGCAAAACGAAGAAATTCTTAATTGACGTTTGGGAACAAACGTAGAAAAAAGTATATTTAAATTAAGTAATAATGTATTATTTAAAATTGCCCAAAATTTCTTTAAGTTAGAGTTTTTAATTTTTTTTAATTCATTAATAATATTTTCGGATATAAATTCGTTTATGGAAAATATCCGAATGCAACTAATAATAATCTGTTTAACCGCTACCTACGTCAAAACATTAAAGTGACGTTTACAAATTCTTGTTGGTGTGTCGTAAACTGCGAAAAATTCGCCACGCAGAATGGGAGATACACCAGGATCAGATGTAGAGTCAGGCCAAGCCACTTCCTGTGCCGAAAATGACTCTGAACCGGTAAATACTTAGTTAAACATAGAGTTATAATATTATTACGTGTAGTTGACTAATAAGCTTGTTATCAGAACCGGCGTCCCTTTGGCGGCCTGGAGTTTCAAGTATCAGAAGTAGTTGGAAGACTAGAAGCTGTAGTTAGTGCTCAAGATGGGCTCGAGGAGGAGAAAAAGCAGGAACCACGTAAGATAAGCAGCGGCTTCTTTGAACCGGAAGAAAGTTCTATGGATGAAATTTTAAAGGTCCTAGAAGATTTAGTGATTAAAACCGATCCTAATTCTGAAAGTATTGAACCGCCGCTGTTGCCTACGGACGCTGTGACGCGAGCCGCTATCCTCTCGCACAGTATATCAGCTCTATTTGCTAGATTGGAAAGGAATCATGCTATGAGGCTAGGAGCACATATAGCTAGCGAAACTACCCGATGGATGGCACATATGTTCAGGTATGTATATTATATTACATATTTGTTAATAAAACAGTTTATAATTAATTTGTTACATGTTATTAGAATTTTTTTTGCTTGCATCTTCAATGTATTGTTAAATATTTCTATGATTATTGTCTATAGTTCACTAGCACCTTAGCTATCCATTTAATAATTTATTGTAGAATATTAATGAACTGTTAGTTTTTATGTTATCTATAATTCTTTTTACTAAATGAAATTTGATTACAGATATAAATAAAATTTTAATATTATCATTGATGATGGCTATATATTGTAGCTTACTTTAATTGGTGCAGGTCTGTACTATAGTTAAAGTTTTATTCTTTATTCATATTTGTAATAATAATAAAAATATAATTCTCAAATATTTTTAATACCAACAGTAGCAATTATTTAATTCAAGTATGAACTAAATAACAACTAGAATCCACATTAGTATAAACTTCAACATCACATCTTGTTATCACATTTACCTTGAGATCTAATTTTATAGGATAAGATTACCCATCAATTAACTTGCATGTTAACATAACAGATAACTTATATGAATCACTTGAAATGAACATGATTATTATTTTTTAGTAGACCAAATTTTATCGAATAAATTTGCTCTAATTCTGTGTATTAATACAAAATTCTAGTTTTTTTTTATTGGTTAAGGGTCAATGCTTGACTGCGATCCCACCTGGTGTTAAGTGGTGATGTGGTCTATGATGGTAAAGCGCATTGACCTAATAAGTGCCTATTCACTTTTTTCTTAAAGAGAAGTAACCTTCTAAATAGTACTACAGAATTATTTTGTTTGCAAAATAGCAACATTACTGTGTTCTCGTTTGAATACCATTGTAATTTTTGGTGTCAAGGAGATACAAAGCATACTCCAGTTTGTATTGAACTAATTAGCACTACATTGTATAAGCATGCATATCATTAAAACCATCAAACTTAACAAACTGTTTGTGTTGTCTTAAGACAAACATAAAAAAAACTTTACTCATGTTCTTTTATATTTATTTTAATGCAAAATGAAATTAATACACTATTTCTGGTTCTACATATGAGTTACAAAGCTTGTAAGTTTTATATTATAATAGAGAGTTGTATATAATTAGTGTATAACAAATTTTCATAGTAGGTTGTAAATTTCAAATGTAAAACTTACTGTCTAAACTATTTGAAAAAGCATTAGTCATTACATTAAATTAATGTATAAGAAGCCATAAATTTATCTTTTAAAATATTGTTATAAATTATTTTTGAGAAACGTTTTTCAATGTTTACTTACATAAGAAATTTTGTGTATCTGTTAACATCTTCAACAGCCTGCGGCAGTCCACTGCTGGACATCGGCCTCTCCCAAGGAATCGCAGTTAGCTCAATCTTTAGCTATTCACATCCAGTTGTTATTAATGATTAGACATATTTATGCAGATGGGAACTATATAGTGCATTCATAATCTAAAAGTCAATGATATATTTTTCACAAATGAATTTTGTTTAAACCCAATATATGGTTTTCTTCAATAAATTAAAACATATGAATTCTATTAAAGAGTGTGGTATGTCTCTTAGAAGTCTGGTTTCAATCCCTGTAGAAATTGAACATCTGGTGAGAGAATATATTCTTGTCCACTGCAAGCTGTCATATTACAAGAACGAAAGCTTTACTAGACATGTGACTTCTATCAACCTTAGCCAGCGTAGTCAATAAACAGCTATGAGTGAGAAGATCTAAAGTCCCATTAATAGGTATATGAGGAGAGGTTTTTATATTATTTAGGTTTTTAATTAACTTGAGATTATTTGAAATTGTCTCTAAATGAAATTAAATTGGTTTAATTGAAATCCTCATGTAATATATCTTTAAGTGCTTAAATCTTTGATATGTTAAACTAAATATGTTTCAGCATCACAAAACAGCAATAGATTTTACTTTACTTTTTGTTACTTTATATGAATAGTAATAAAATGGAAATTATATAAGCATATTTTTTATTAAGTAAGTACTTATATAATTAAAGGATACAACTCTTGAAATGAAATGTATTTTCAGATTAGTGGATTATAATGCATTCTATCATCAAGACCAAATGGAGGGATTGGTGCGTGTGACAAGGATGCTGCTGTACCACAGATATCCACGTTATTTAGAAGATGGCGGTGAGTAACATACATTATCCAGAATATTTTTATTTAATTACTTTATTGTCTATTGAAACACCTAAAATTAGGATCCAATAGGCGGACTTAATGCCTATAGGCATTCTTTACCATTCAACCTAGGAGGTGGGAGATGTGATAGGTGAAATGTAAAAGTTAAATTTAAAGTACAAAAAAATCATAATGTGGTATGTACATATACATACAATTCTTTACATAAATTAAAAATAAGGTAAATATGTATGAAAATACATAAATTAATAAATACAGATAAGACAACCTAATTCTGTGGTTCCAAAGTTCCTTTTCATCAAAGAGAAAGTTGGCCCGAAGAATGATTTATTTATTGACAATGAGATAACACAAATACTTTTATATTAAATGGTAATGTAAAGATAATAAAGTAGATTAAATATTTTTTTTTTTTCAATGAAAAAAATATTTAATATTTAATTTAGATTACATGTCGCCAGAGTATAAACAATTCATACTATTCTGATTGAGTTCTTAAAGGACCTCCTATGTTAATACAGTAACGAAATTAGTGAGGACTGATAATGATCATTTTACCATCAAGTAGTGGAAATGTGTATCTGTAAAAATGCTTTATCCCTGTATAAAAAGCTATGTTAAGATGGACAGACTATCTGGTAAAGGTCTTCTCAAGCTTATGGATGCGGACAGTGCAGGATCTATTTCCAGCCGTGTGCATTTTCCAACTGATGACAATGATAAAAATGTTAAAGATATAAAGTCCATATCCTTATTTTAGCTCTAGCATTTACTAGTCGCCTGCCGTCCATATACAGCTGCGTGGCAAGTCCCCTGGTGGTCGTGCAGCACCTGTGCCGTCAACTGAGCCTACCGCTTGCCTGCGTGCGACCAGTACCGGTGCACCCATCGGGTATGTTGTCATCACTGGATCTTTTTTTTTTGTTTTGGTTAAGGGTCAATGCTTGACCACGATCCTACCTGGTGTTAAGTGGTGATGTGGTCTATGATGGTAAAGCACACCAACCCAACAAGTGCCTATTCACCCTTTTCTTGAAGACGCCCACATCGTAATTGGACGGTAACACTGACGCTGGCAAGTTGTTCCAGTCCTTTGCTGTTCTTATTAGAAAAGAGGAGCCAAATCTCTTTGTGCATATACTGGGGATGTCCACAACATAAGGATGGAAACGAAAAGTCATGTCCCCTATTGCCGACTCCATAGCGCAGTGTCTCCCAACCATCTTGGTCCATGTCCCAATTTTGAGTTAAAATTTTCATATGTCCCCCTTGGATTTTGTGATTTTTGTCCAATAATTCCCAAAAACAAATATTTCAATATATTATGTTAGCAAATTTTTTTAAGTGTCAAGTTGCCAATCTAAATGACAGTGTTGCCCCCTGAATGATAGAATTGCCTCCCTTATAGGCTTTAAAGCCTCACCCTAGAAAACACTGCCTTAAAAACAAAAGTATATAAAAGTCGAATATTTAACTTGCGAATTAAAATCCTGAAAATTTAGTTTTCGTTTAAATTTCTTAAATTTGATCTTTTCTAGGTTGCGGTATGGATATAGAAGCGCTGAAGCGGTTGTGCGAGGAAGACGTTGCCGCTAATCGGACACCCCTGCTGGTGTTGGGGGAGGTCGGGGCACCACCTTTGGGCTGGGGGATGCCTCTTCACGCACTCAGTGCCATTTGTAAAGGTCACAACGTTCATCTACATGTTCGCGGGCACGCGTTGGCACTGCCAGCCGCTACCGGCAGGGACGAGGTAGTTAGCTTTAATAAAACTCTTGAATTTTGATTTTTAATTTGTTTTTATCTTAAAAGATATGTTCGAATTTCTTTGTTTATTGTATTTAAAACAGAAAAAAGTCGATATCTGGTTACTAACGTGGAGAATTTTATTACAGAGCTACAGCATCGCTGACTCAGTGACGCTGTCGCCGGGCCCCTGGTTCGGTGTCCCTGGCCTGCCCACTGTTGTATCCTTTATTTATTTACGGTGATACCTAGACTATTATATTCTGGTGTTAATATTCTAGATAGGTTGGAGTCAGGCCTCCACTCCGTAGGTACAGGCTTCGAATCCGGCCCGCACCTATGAATTTTTCAATTTACATGCGGTTAGTATAGCACTAACTAATATCATGTGCTTTGATGGTGAAAGAAAACTACATGTATATGTCTTAACCATCCGTGGTCGGATGTGAATTAGAGAAGGTAATGGCAACACCACTCCAGTATAACTTCCTAGAAAGTCGTCTTGTGCTTCATTAAATATGAAAACCACAACACTGAGTTATGAAGAAAATACGTCTTAGAAGAAGTATAACACCAACTAATATCACGTGCTTAAAGCCATGTATTAAATTGCGGGGCTAAAAATCCTAAAAAATATTTTAAGTTATATATCAGTTCGAAATTAAAAAATCACCAGCAAAAAATATTACATCTTGGAATGGCAAAGGTCTTAAATGATAATTTTACTAATTATTATGAGGAATAAATAAACTTATAATACATTTTTTATATACATCGGGCCCTTGATTCCAATTTTGTGTAGTGTTACATGTTAAGTGACAATGAGACAGTTGTATATTTTGACAACTGTCACATACCAATGCTATTATGTCGGCTAATTTACAATATTTTAGTGATAGCTAGATGAAATTGAACCACCACCCAACTCTACAGATTCCGGCATCTAACTTGGGATAATCTGTTAACCATTGCGCTAAAGAGCTAGTTACGTTTTTAAGTTACTGCGAACAAAGCAATGGGTTATTATTGTTCAGACGAATTATTCTTTTATGTAGTTGATATCTAATTGTATATGGATATGGAAAAGTTATTCAACATAGCGTTTCCTTAGCACGCGACCAGACCTTTTACAAAATACCTGAAGCTATCTCCGCGAACGAAATAACAAAGTCTGTTATTACGGTGAGTAACATATATTAAGATTATTATTTTCATTGTTTACTACTACAATAGTTACGCCTTTCAAGCCAGAACATAGAAGGTTTCCACCGCTCTTCGACAGTAAATATTGGTGATAAAGCCGTGAAACCTACCACAAGGGATTTATGTAATAAGAATAGGTCAAGTAGTTTTTAGCCTACTAAACTATATAGAACTTTTAGCTTTTTTCTATTTCATAAATGATTTGTTTTGCTATACGTAGATAATGTTTTTTTATTAGTTTATATCTGACTGCTTTGTGAGACATTATAATCATTGGCAATTACTACAATAGTTTGAACATCAAGATACACAGCTTATCATGTCGATATAACCTCATCGATGCACTATTTCTTTATAAACTGGTCAGAAATTTAATCGACTGCCCTAATTTATTGGCTCACATAAAATTCTATGTTCCTCCCCACCTTCCACGATATAAAATCTCACCTCTCTGAACCTTTCCAAAGAACAGTTTTAGTCACGAATTTACCAGTACCGAGACTGTGCAAGATCCTAAACAGTTGCAGTGATGCAGTGGACCTACATTTTGACAGAGTTGGCAAATCTTGTCAACAAATTTTGTTTATATTTTCATCACAGTAATTTAAAATACAAGAATCCCACACATGCAATGGTAATGTGAATGATGTTAATTAAGTGTATCATATTTGTTTATTTTTCGTTGTGTGTATTGTTGTGCATGTGGAACTAGCCTGTAAGAGATTGTTACGCTCATATAATTGTATATAGCCAGTATATGTTATAGATTTAATTTAAGCGTAAACAGTTGTTGGCTAGAGTTAGCTTGAACAATCAGGTGGAAAGGTTTTTAAAAACTATTTGCTTGGGACTACTGCCCCAAGCTATGATGTGAAGTTAATAAAAACTGAGAGAGAACTGATTTTATTTGGTAATACAAGCTTCTTATATACTAAGGTTATACAATGGATCCTTGTGGCTAGTTTATAACTATATGTGAGTAATGGATCTGTTATCCGAGTATAACAGATTCCTATTTCATTTTATCTGTAAGTGTTTTTTTTGTTCGTTGTCGGCCTTTCTCTTATGACAACATAATTCTAGTCAAAATAAATAAATAAACTCAACTATATGTGTACATAAATTTATTATTTAAAAATATGATTTTATTTTAATTAGGGTCGATTTTTTCCGTGGCATCGTCAACTGTGTCATTAGTGCTATCGTCTGCCTTCGTTTTCGAAAGCGGTGAACTAATACCTAGTATTGATGCACGTGCGCAGGTGGGTGGTCGGGAAGGAGCGCTAGCGGCACTCGGTGGGCTCGGTGGGAATGCTCGGCTGGCAGCATTACCACTGTGGGCAGCAGCACGAGCTGGCGGAGCTCGTCGACTCGCTCGGAGGCTGCACAGTGCATTTCGATCTGCGCGAGCAGCGCGCGCAGTCATTGCCGCCGCCGGCTTGAGACTCCTTGTAACTATAAATCCTCTCCCTTATATTTTTCTCATAATTCAGCTTGCAGAGTCCAGATCCGCGAGCTCTGGGACCAACGAAGCGTTTGGGCCCCTAATAGTAATCAAGAGCATAACATCACCATCAAAAATGATGTGAAATCTT
>DWLS01004145.1:0-14457 GCA_018246255.1 Pachliopta kotzebuea | reverse complement strand
CACTCTTTTCGGGATTGACGTCGATTCTCCATTTCCTGAACCACGCGCCGAGGCGTTTGGTTGCGGATTGGAGCCGTACGAAGACATGAGTTTGATTTCTATTTAGTATTAGTTTTCAGTAAAAGAAAACTTAATAAATAAAACGCAATGTTTCAAAGCACCAAAGATATTATGGTAACGGTAACATCTACCAAGTTTCTCTTGGCAAGAATATTGAGTTAATCTCTAAAAACTCTTGAAAAGGATCCGTTTCAAGTATTGTTTCTTAAATTACGAATTTATCTATGACACTCTAGTATTTTTCTATGGAATAATTACCTGTTAAACATTTAACAACTGGTAGAGGTATTTACGCAAAATTGTCTCTAGTTTATTATTACAGACGATTTGAAAATTAATAATTTTAGACCAAAATATCAACAATTTATTTATATAATTATCAATATATAAATAAATTGTTGATAATATCAATTTAATTTAACAAAGATTGTAATAAATAAATCAAATATCCGAAACAGATTTTTTTTAACAATTTAATAGTTTATTACGTATATTATTAATAAACATTCTGACTTGTGACTCAGTTAATTAACTAGTGATTAAAAACCATTAAATTTATTTGTATTAGATTCTTTACTAAAGTAAACAAAAAATATATATAAATAAAGAAATTAAAAAGTTTACAAGTTAGTTTATATATTTTCAAGTGGTTTGAAGTAGTGTTATAAGTTTGCAAGTACTGTATGTAACATGAAATTTTTGAATTTGTGAACAACTATTTAAGTTTAGTTTAAAATAAGACAATTGTATTTATATCGTTAATGGATTGTCTTTACTATTGTACAGTAAATACAGATAAAAAATTACAATTTGATATTATGAACAATCTCTTTATACAATCACATAATAATTTCAACAGTCAATATGGATACAGAACACGACAATGGTAAGAAGGATATACCAACTCTAATAACCAACAAACAGTACTGTACAAACATTACTGTGTTCCAGTTTGAAGCTTACTGTAGCTAGTGAAATTATTGCGGTAACGAGACTAATATCTTGAGTCTTAAAGCGGCAAGAACAATATGCTGTGTATCCTAAATAAAGATACATTGTTATAGCTCCACAAGATTGGATGAACTGGTGGTGGACGCAAACAGGAAGACCTACTTCGTATATCTACCTACCTACATCTCCTTTTTTTAAAGGTTAAATTAAAGAATGATTTTAATATGTTATTTGATTCCAGGGTCTGATAGTTCGTTGATGATTATAAAGAAAAAGGTACCGAACGGCTTCATCATCAACCACAACGTATTTCTTACTGAAACACAGTACAACACCCTCGTTACTGTTGATGAGTATGTTGTACAATGCGCAGTTTGCACAGTACTCTGCACAGTCGAGGAGTGCGCAGAGCATGTAAACAGCGAAGATCATAACAGGAACATGATGCGGAATCCGCCATTGGAGAAGTATGATTTGAGCATCATCAGAAAGGTGAGATTCTATGTTGGAACCACCGCAACAAATAGTACTTTAAAAATTACTGCGTTCCAGTTAGTAAGGAAACGTAGTTGGTGTAACTGGGGTAACAAGACATATATAGCATTGAACACGAGCAATGCATTGCGAACACTCTGTCGATTTTATGCTCTGCTTTTTTCTTCTAAATTCTGTATAAAAAAATTCTACATCATCATTCCAGTCTATTGCTGTCCACTGCTGATTATATTCCTTCACAATTGATTTCCAAAGCATCTGATCCGATGTCACCATCCAACGATTCCCGGCGATCATCACCAGTATGATAGTTTGGTGCAAACAATAATCTCAATTTGCCTTACCCAAGTTTGTGATAATAGTTTTAACTCTAGGTACAAAACACACACCACTGCGGCGTTTGCAACAAACTCTTCGATCCAGAAGCATCTGATGACCATTTATCAACGAAAACACACAAGAACAATCTTCTTTTTGCCATAAACAAAGTGACAGACATTACATACGATACATACAGTAGTGACAAAGAAGAATATTATCATTTCAACGCACGATTAATCAATGATGAAAATTTTAGAGAAGAAGAAAGATCTGTGGGTCTATATGTAGATTATTGGCAGGACTCGAAATTAAACGATGATGATGAGGAACAGATTGATGATGAATGCATTCCAATCGTGGAAGAAATCGGTGGTCATTTCTCTTATGTAAATGCGGCAAGGAAGCCGAAGACTTTACCCAAGTACGTGGAGACGGAGGTGAAGGGCAGGAAATTGAAGATCCTGTTCAACTCCTGGCATATGATATTAATGTTGAAGCCGAATAGATATTACTGCATGGTCTGCAAGACCAACGGCCAGGTTGGTCTGATGCCGTCACATTGTACCTCTGATTCTCACATATCTAAACTGGCGTCTTGCCTTGTAATGGAGAAATATGAACTTCACTTAATTAGAAAGGTGAGAAAGTAAAGACCTATCCTTAATCACATAGTGTTAGGTGATGAGCAAGTAAGTAAATTAAGGTCTTCACAATTGTGGGTAATTGTCATAATAGCCAAACTTGGCCAGCGAATTTGAAAGCAGTATACTGGTGACAGTTGTAACTGCAGAAGTAAGCTCCAGCTTTAAAATTATTTCGTCGCTGATTACTATCAACATTTGGTGCTTCCAAATTAAAGCATTTTAAACATACGAGAGTATATTTTCATATGAATTTATTATAATTTTCATTTACAGATAGACGATAGATTATGTCACTGCGCACACTGTAACAATCTCCAGCTGATCAGCGATATCGATGATCATATTGAATGCAGTCATCCAATTGTGAGGAACAGGAACATAACAGAGAATTCTTTAGCAATAAAGAGTAAAGAGAAAAACACCTCGTATACTAAAAATGGAAATATTATGGCTAAACCTGGCAACGCTGCAACAAAACCAGGCAGCTCTGATACCAAACCAGACAATACCGTCACCAAATCTAGCCACACTGTAGCAAAAAATAGCATCACTACCGCAAACTGTGACAATAATGTGACAAAACTTGGAGTCACCGTACCAAACTGTAGCAATACTGATACAAAACCAGGCAATAGTATGATAAAACTTGGCATCACTGTTACAAAATCTGGCAATATTGTGACAAAACCAGGCAATACCGACTGCATGTCTAATAGTGCAGATCGCGAAATGGAACTGCACATGTTCAATGCCAAGTTCAAATTGTCTCCACTATCATATAATATGGTGTTAAATGATGATCAGCACTACTGCTGCGTCTGCGAGCAGACGGTGAACACTGAACACTTGGCCAGACATGTCAAGGAGGTGTTCCACATTGAGTGTGTGAACCGTACTCCGTTTATAAATGAGTTCAGTATTCATTTGATAAGATTGGTAAGTATTTACAAATTATGAAGGTGGTATCTAGGATGGGTCCGAGAAGTCCTGCCACCAACCGAACTCAGACCTGAGGGTATTGAGGTTGGTTGGAAAATGCTCCAACCAGTTAACGGTGGTGGTAGAAAGATTAATGAATCATTGCCCGGGTACATGTGTTATATTTTCCTTACGCTAGTACTTGATACTTCCATCATGGATTGTATACTCGGCGTATTTACTGCTGTTTTTGTCACAGCTTCCCATTCTGAAGGAACCTTCAACTATATAAGAGTTATAGTCACTGTCGCTTCAATATTTAGCTTTTTATGTTATATTTTCATCATCATTTCATGGATTATCACTGCTAAACATGGTCTTCCTCAAAAATCATTGATCTTCACCACTTTATTTCAGTCATAGCATTTTTTTCATATTCAATAATTTCACATTGCAGGTGAGGAAGTATTTACATTGCGCTGTTTGTAACGTTCTAGTTGAACACAGTTTTATATATAAACATGTAAAGGAAGCTGTACACTTGAGATATCTACACAAAGCAATGGCCATACCCATAGGAAAATCTAACATAGACAAAAAAAAGCCAAGCACAAGCAAAGAAGCAATTGTTGATGATAATCAATTTAGAATACTAGATCAGACAATTAATGAAACAGAGGGTGAACCAAAAGTTTTGCCAAATCAAAATATACATAACGGAAATGATACAACAAATATTCAAGAAGTACACGAAACGGGAGTCAAGAACGATACTATTAAAGAAGCAGTTGAAACTAACACAGACAACAGAACGGATCCAGAGGAACTCATGAATTTTGAAGAGTTTGTGTTATTGAGGAGGAAAAATATTTATTTCAAAATCACGGTGACCTCCTTTAACACTCTTGTGGCGGTTGGTGATGGTTCACGACACTGCACGCTGTGCTCCGTCCAGGTGGCCGATGATTTGAAGAAGCACATGGAGAGCCGCTGCCACACAGACAATATACACAAATATAAATTTTTGGAGAATTACGAGCAGAATCTATTGCGTCAGGTTCGTCACTTAATTTATCTATCTTATAACTTTACTTTCTCTGATTACCCAAAAAACTGGCCAAGCGAAGGTTGAAGACAGTCGCTGGATGCAAGCAGAACAGGAGCAGTGTAAAGATCTTTGTAGGATGCATATGTTCTGTAGATGACATCTGATCTGCTGATGATGATGATTAAAAACTGACTTTGGTTTACAGTACGTTTTCCAGTTGGACCGAAGTCCTGATGATGATCCCAGAGAATTGCTTGAACTTGCTAATTGTGCCGTGAATTAAGAAAGCTTATGTTCAGCAGTAGATGAGAAAGCTGAAATGGCAAGGATTATGGTTACTTTCTTATGCTTAACAGATATACCACACCTACCACTGCGCACTGTGCAACGTTACCTTCACCAGACGGGAGGTGAAAACTCATCTGTCGTGGCCGGTACACTTACGAATGATAAGCTCCAGCAAGCAAAAGAAGTCAATGAGAATGGAAATAGGATATGGGTTGAAGCAAATGCACATCGAATACCAAAAGGAAAGGTTATACACCACTGATGTTGCACCACGGATAAAAATTGGTGCTTGCTACCAGTTCACAGCAAATACGGAGAGAGCCTCGCATAAAAATAAGATTCTTCTGTACAATGGTAATGATTTCATGAACCATTTTTTTATTCACAATCAGCTCTCTTGATTATAATTATAGAAACCTCGCCGATGATGACTTAACCCAGAACATACCAGCTTTTTGTTGATAGGAACACAAGCTGTTACGGCGGCAGAGGGACTAGTTGATGGTAGCCAGCCATGGGTCATGAAAACTCATCCATCAATCTGTAATCGAACTAAGGACTTCGTGACAGATAAAATCATTACGTCTTAGACACAATGACCATTCCTGGTAGACCTGTGGTCTTCTTTCACATATTATAGGTTTTGAAGGAGCCATAAATCTCCATGGTAGTGTACCGAACGGAGATCCTGTGACCTCTCCAAACGCTGGTGATGATCACCGAAAAGGTTTTAATGGATAATAAACCCTTCAAATAACCTTGACTTCCACTCACATGACCAGGTATCTTTTTAATGATTTCCGTATGGAAACCAGAACATATAAAACTGACCTCTCTTTAGAATTAGCAACAAACTATTTTTCTACACATAGAATTAATTAATGTTTCTTGGGAGGGGCCAGTCCAGCAGTGGGGCCGCAGACTGAAGGTGATGATGATGATATTAATCTTAGAAGTGTCTTCCATAATCAAAGGTTTTCTACCATCAAGCGAGTGTGCCAACATCTTGAAGTAAAGATACTAATTGGTTTTATAAACATTTTATCTTTGCATGCATATCTACAGCAAGTTCTTCTGACAAATTTCAATGGCGCTGAAGCTTTATAATTACCAGGGTAACGAGATACAGTGTATACCTTCTTAACTAAGTTTATGTTTCATCATCAGGTGCAATTTTGCCGGTTTTGTAATTTCTAAGTTTAATAGTCGAAAATTTCTAGGTAACGTGCTGAAGATCAGCTGGCACTCTTGGAACAGCTTCATCAAATCTAAAGCCGGACTAAAGTGTAGCCTTTGCAAGATGGGTTTATCAGTTGAAGAGTTGTCCTGGCACGCCACCAGCTCTGAACATCGGAAGAAGTTGAAGAAGAACTTTCTGATAGAATATCTACCAGCTGTAATCCGAAAGGTAGGTTTTTAGCTTTCTTATTTCGGGTTAGTATTTTAATACTAACCTACTCTAGAAGTCGATTAAAACGGTCTTGAGGGAAAATTGGAGCATCAATTCGTTCTCCAGAAGACCACGACTGTCCCTCAGGTACTACTGAAGGTTATCACCTAGGTTTTAATAAGTAAGAATCTTCCATAATCCTGATTTTCCACCAGCACGTTTTGGTAGATCTTCCCTCACTCAACACTACCACAGAATACTCAACATCCATTTGTTGAACATTTTTGTTCAAAAGATATATAAAGATCATGAATGATGGTCTCTAAAGGTTTGGTCTTTAAGACCCAACATCCAAATTCGCCAGATGATCTGATGTTCTTGGAGAATTTGGATGTTAAAGACCATATAAAATAGTGTCGGTGATAGTGATCAGTATGATATGATGGGGTCGAAAGTTAAATAATCTTGTTATTTTCAATGTGTACTATTAACAGGTGAATGAAGACACTCTGAATTGCGTGACTTGTAACACTGAGGTCGCAAACGAGGAGAAATCTATCACCGATCACATAAAAGGGAAAGCACATGAGAGAAATTCTGAAGAGGCTAGTTCGGGAGTCAGTTCCTACGAAGACTGCGATGAGGATGTGTTTACTATACTGTGATTTTTTTTTATCTAGACTGGACGGTCACCACATAACATTTACTATTTACAATATTACCTTAACTTGCTTACCATCACGTGACCGTCCAATTCCCCACTATATCATAATCCTAAGAGCATATATTAGATGTATTACTCTTTATTAATTCTTTTGAAAATTTCATACATTTTTCTTTCACTTTAATATACGTGATTATTTTGACAAATAAATAAGTTCAAAAATAATACAAATATTGAATGTCAATTCACACTCACACGTGACTTTGTATGGTGTGAGAACGAGACGGATATACTGCAGAGGCGGAAACAAAGAGAGAGGGAATGATCGGCAACTTATTGATAGAAGTAAAAGGGAACGTGTTAGCGAAAAGTAAAATGTATTGTAAATCAATGTTTCCATCTCTCTCTCTCATTCGTATATTTAGAGTGAGAGAGATATAGTATGAAGACTAATCTGCATGGTGTGCAGTGCGCGCGCAGCTCGTATATGGCGGCGGAATAGAGCGGGAGGGAGTTATAGGGATACTATATAGAGAAATATTCCATCTAACCTCTCTCACTAGTTCATATATTTAGAGTGAAACGGATATAGTATGGAGATAAGTCTGCACGGTGTGTAATGCGCGCGCAGCTCGTGTACGGTGGCGGAATAGAGCGGGACGGAGCTATAGGGATACTATATAGAGATATTCCATCTAACCTCTCTCTCTAGTTCATATATTTAGAGTGAAATAGATATAGTATGGAGATAAGTCTGCATGGTGTGTAATGCGCGCGCAGCTCGTATACGGCGGCGGAATAGAGCGGAACGGAGCTAAGGGATACTATATAGAGATATTCCATCTAACCTCTCTCTCTAGTTCATATATTTAGAGTGAAACGGATATAGTATGGAGATAAGTCTGCACGGTGTGTAATGCGCGCGCAGCTCGTGTACGGTGGCGGAGTAGAGTGGGACAGAGCTATAGGGATATTATATAGAGACGCGTTCCATCTAACCCCTCTCTCTCTAGTTCATATATTTAGAGTGAGAGATATGTAGTATGGAGACTAGTACGCGCGGTGTGCGGTGCGCACGCAGCTCATATACGGCGGCGGAGTAGAGCGGGACGGAGCTATAGGGATATTATATAGAGACGTGATCCATCTCACTCCCACACAGGTTTAACTGTAATCATATATATAGTTGTCTCTTTCGTTACATGAACTACAATGTACAAATTAATGTTTTAAATAAAAATTATATGTTATTATATATTTTGGGTCGTTTTCCTTTATCCTCAATGAAAAGAATCATATGTTTTCACCAGGTTAATGGTGTAAGCTTCACCATTCACCACACGATCGCGGTAAGTTTGTGGTGAAAATGATTTAAAGTTAAGAAATTACTCAGATATATTGTTAAAAATCTTCTACTGATTCTGAAAGCTTCTCCTCTTCATTGTCCACCAGCGCCCGGTAGACCAGGGCCGCCTTCTGCACCAGGTTGTCGGTGTACTGCTTCAGCTTCCTCGACTTCAGCAGGTCCTTAACGCCGCCCATTATCGACTTGAAGTTCATCTCCAGCATCAGCGACGGCTTGCCGCTCTTGAAGCGGACTATCTCCGGCTCTGAAATCAGGGGCGGGTTCATCATCACCATCAGCTCGTTCAGCATCAGCTCGTCCAGAGGAACCCTTTACTCACTAACGTCGAAGTCGTCCTTGGACCTGAAGAAAGCGTTGACCCTGTCATCCCTGAAGAAGTTCACGACGATGTCCTGAATTTTCTTCACGAGGTCAAGTTTCCCGGAGCTCCTGGCTCTGGGATCGGCGCCGGTGTCTATTGCTAGGACGATGCTCTCCAGGCCCTCGTCGACCTTCGGCCTGGTCAGCATCTCGTACCGTTTGGGGTAGTTCCCCTTCCTGGTGTCTTCAGGAGCTGGGCTCTTGGGTACAACCTTGTGGATGACGGCGTCCACGTTGGACTGGTTCTCACCGTTGCGCACTTGGACGAAGACGTACGCGTCAGAGCTGATGGTGAGGGTCAGAAGACCTGGAGGTGACAAGTGGTGGAATAGATGATGGTAAGTCAATCCCTAAACAGTTGAGTGCAGACATTACTGTTATGAAACGCGCTGTAGCTGGAGAAATTACCGCGGTAACGAAACAATATCCAGCTTGGTGGGCACCATAGCAATTGAAATTACTAGAGTAACGACACTTAACATATCCAGTTTATGGGCGCTGTAGCTATTGATATTACTGCGGTAACAACACTTAATAGATTCAGTTTAAAGGACGCTGTAGTTATTGATATTACTGCGGTAACGACATTTAACATATCCAGTTTAAAGGGTGCAGCATTTACCGAAATTACTGCGGTAATGAGACAACTTATCCAGGTTTAAGAGCTCCGTAGCTAGTCATGTTACTGGGGTAACGAGAATTAACTTTTATCTTCAAAAGACCATCACTGCAACGGTAGATAGTCAGCAAACTTTACTGTGTTCCGGTTTAAACGGTGCTGTATGCTAGTGAAATTACCACGGTAACAAGATATAATATGTTAAGTATCAAAGTAATCCTAATGTGTATATCATGCTAATAAGCGCAATGTTACCGTGTTCAACTGTTAAGGGTGCTGTTACTGAAATTACAGCGGTAACGAGACTTTAGGCATGTGTTTTCAAAACGAATATTGCAATCGCATACATTAGTGAGCAAACTTTACTGTGTTACAGTTTACAAGTGAAATTACCGCGGTAACAAGATATAGGTAGAGGCTGTAAGAATTTGGTCCTTTGCCTGCTTGTAAAAGCAGTCTTAAAAGAAAAGTATAAACTCACCTAATATATATAACATATACATAATTATATATGTTACGAAATCTTCTGTAGTTGTACAGTAAACAAATGTGCAGTAATAATTAATTATTTACTGCCCGGCAGTAAAATATCCAGCAGTTAACACTGCGGTTTTATTGCGTACGAATGTAGCGGAAAATTATTTCAGATCATTCCTATTTAGTTGTTAATGATGTAGATTGTGTCGTCTGTGCGCCCACCGCTGGGTAAAGAATGCCCACGATCATTAAGGGTTCGGGTTATGTATTGCTTAGTGGGAATCGAACCCGCGAAATCAGATAACCGTTGTTGATATAATGCAATGCTAAACGTTCCCACAAGTGGGACAGCAGTGGGCCAACAAGAGGGACGGGTGGGCTTACTAGTGGGACTAGAGAGGGTCTGCTAGTGGGACAGGGGTAAGCCTATTAGTGGTACTCGGAAGGGTCTACTAGTGGGACAGGGATGGGCCAACGTGTGGGATTGAGTTGGGTTTACTAGTGGGACTAGGGAGGGTATATTAGTAGGATTGGGGTGGGCCTATTAGTGGGACTGGGTGTGCCTACTAGTGGGACTGGATGTGCCTATTCGTGGGACTAGGTACCGTAACATATACCCACGGTTTTACTATTGGGATTATTAACACTTTGTCGTATTTCTACTTGTACACTCGTTGTAGCGATAGTCAAGTCCCGTTACTGCGGTAATTTCCTTAGCTACAGCTTCCTTCAAGCTAATAATAAATTGAGCTCATCATGATTATATGCACTATACATTTTCATTTTTAAAACACAATGTCAAGTATTGTTACCGCGGTAACAATAGTAAAAAATACTTTTATTTAATAATTTAAGTTATAAATTAAAGCGAATTCAGTATCGGCGTGTTGGTAACACTTATTACCCCAGTGGTTCAGTGGTTAATTTCGTTTTTGGTGTCTCGAGTTCGAATCCTTATAAAAATTTAGACAGCACTTAACATCACTCGTTATCGGGTATAGGAAAAAGTAAAGAAATAATAAACATATATAAATATATATACAAGAATTTTAATTACAGTTCTCGATAACATTGTTATTTTTATATAACTCATATCCATTCCCACTGCTGGGACTCGGTTCATGACACGTGAAGAGATTAAACTATCCGTAACGTTAGCCGAGTTCGTTTTGGTCGGTTAAATATATACATAAATAGCCCACGCATCATGCCCACAGCTGGGATTCAACACTTGCCAAGGTCAGACAGTACCCGCCGCACTGGCCAAGTGTAAGTTGATATATTTAATTAATAAACCGCCCACAAAATGTGCCCACGGCTGGGACTGAGAACATTTCACAAGAGACAACCCTATCCGCCACGTTAGTCAAGCGTGATTTGTTCGATCAAATAAACAGCCCACTTCATAGTCCCACTGTTGGGATTCCACTCCATTCGAGTTCGGTTTGGTCGATAAAATTAATACATGAATTGCCCACTATACTTTCCCACTATTGGGATTCGAGTCGTACAAAAAATCATTTAGTCTGTTGCCCACTTTATCCGAGTTCTGTTTGGTCGGTGAAATAAATAGGTAAACTGTCAACTAAACTTGCCCACAGCTGGGATTGAGAACCTCTCAAGCGTCTCCTTGTAAAGATAACGCCGTTCAAGATTTGCGGGAATCGAACCCGCGACCTACCCACAAGTGGTGAATAAGGCGGTCACCTAATCTTAAGTGACACGCTCGACCATAACGTGGCGGTTAAGATTGCATACAAAGCACCGCTTACCCGCAATTGAGATGTAAAGTCTCGTTACCGCAGTAATATTACCAGTGACACAGTTAAGTTAGCTTGTTACCAACAGTACAAAATAAATTATGGCATTTAATTAAAGTAGGGTCTAACTTATAGATACGTTGACTAATGTCCCGACGGGCTGGAGGTCCACCACCAGCTACCTTCCGACCCTGGCACCCAGGACCAGGATCCGGAACCTGGAGATGAGACCTCTCTTATACCCTTACCATCATACGACCGTCTCGCGCGCGGTAAATTTGTTCGTGAACCATGGCTTAGTTGTATCGTCAGCTATGCCCACAGCTGGGCATCTCCAAGATACCTCTGGGTAGCCCAGCTATATCGCCAAGGATACCTGGCCCATCATATAAATGTTCGAAGAGCCTAAGCCATATAAAGATTTACTGTGATGTGGGTGTTGCGAACTTTTGATTCATGGTCCTTCGAGCCGGATGAGTGTTGCAAGCTTTTAACTGAATGGTCCTTCGAGTCGGATGAAGGTGTTGCGAACTTTTGGCTTAAAGGTCCTTTGAGTCGGATGAAGGTTGCAAACTTTTAACTCGACGGTCTTTCAAGCCGGATGAGTGTTGCAAACTTTTAACTGAATGGTCCTTCGAGTCGGATGAATGTCTTCGGAAGTTTTGAGCCAATGGTCCTTTAAGTCGGATGAAGGTGTTGCGAACTTTTGACTCGACGGTCCTTCAAGCCGGAGAGTATTACGAACTTTAGACTCAATGGTCCTCCGAGCTGGAGGACGGTATAATGAATTTTTTGAACGAAGATCCTTCAAGCCGGATGGGGGTATTACGAACTTTTGAATCAAACTTCCTTCGAGAACGATGAGGGTGTAACGAACTTTTGAATCAGAGGTCCTTAGAGTCGAATGGAGGTTGCAAACTTTTCACTCAAAGATCCTTCGATCCGGATGAGGGTATAATGAATTTTTGGTTCAAAGGTCCTTCAAGCCGAATTGGGTGTGTGATGAACATACCTACATAAGTACAAGACTGATACATATTAAGTAACGCGTAAAGCTCTTTCGGACGTTTCGGTTCTCTCACTAGCTAATAGAATTTGAACCTTAAATTAAGGGCGATAAGTAATAAATTAAGTTAAAACTTATATACAAATTTCGAACGTATATATGACAAAAAGAGACAGCGATATATGACACTCTTGCCGTCTCTCTCTTTCATATGTTTACGTTTGATACGCATCATAGTAAATATAACTTCTAACACCAGTAGTAGCAGTAAGATTTTATCACTGGTCTTTGTTTACTGTTAAATAAATAAAAATTTGTTAATGTTATAATTGGTCGATAGTTTATCATGCTATATCACCATTAATATATTATTATATTCTATGGTAAAGGTGGTGGTGGTGGTGGTGAAATATTTACAAAAATACAAAATTGTTATACACAAGTCCGGGTCCGTTTGGTTGGTTGGTTGTACACGGTAATGTCAAAATGTTAATACACGCGCGCACAAAATGGCCGCCGTGGATAAAATGGCCGCCGTGGACAAAATAGCCGTAGTGGAGTGGAGCGCCGGGGCTCCGCAGACCAGCGCGTCGTTGGGGTACAGGTTCGGCGGGGGCGCCTCCTCGCCACCCTTGCAGTATTCACCGCGCGACTGGAACAGAAATATATTTTCATTTACCCGCGCCTTCTCCTTTTTATAACGGATACGTTCATCTATAATCTTTAATTATATAAACTCTAAACAGCGCCGAATAGTTTATCAGCTAACAGTTAGCCCATACATCTATAATACAGAGCTGATTAAGATGGTATACACTGAACAACATTTTTTTCCGTCAATCCGCCTTTACCTGATTATAAGTTATATACTTACTACATTCTTTGATTATATAAACTTTAGATGGCGTACCAATGATTAAAAAGCGATGGAAAATTTATCAGCTAACTATTAACCCATACATTCATAACGTAGCGTTGATTAAGATAATATACACTGAACTACGCTTTTTTGCAATCGACAACTCACCTTCACGTGATTATAAGTGATATACTTACTGTAATCTTTGATTATATAAACTCTGGATAGCGTATCAATGACATAAGAGCGACGTAAAATTTATCAGCTAACAGTTAGCCTATACACTCAAATGAAGCGCTGAATAAGATAGTATACACTAAACCACATTTTTTTCGTCAATTCACATTCACCTGCTTATAAGAATTACACCTATAATCTTTGATTATATAAACTCTAGATAGCATTTCATTTATATAAATGCGATGGAAAATTTATAAGCTAACTATTAACCCATACGTTCATAACGTAGCGTTGATTAAGATAATATACACTGAACCACGCTTTTTTACAATCGACAATTCGCCTTCACGTGATTATAAGTGATATACTTACTATAATCTTTGATTGTATAAACTCTGGATAGCGTATTAATGACACAAAAGCGACGTAAAATTTATCAGCTAACTATTAACCCATACGTTCATAACGTAGCGCTGAGTAAGATAGTATACACTGAACCACATTTCTTTCGTTAAAATTGAAAATTTATCAGCTTACTGTTAACTCATACACCTGCAACATGCCGCTGATTAAGATAGCCAGGTTGCTCTGATCTATAACAATGACTAAGTTTGGTCTGATTTATACGTATGTCCAGTTTGCTCTGGTCTCTATACTCACAGCGAACTCCTCAGAGCAGAGCTCCCTGCAAGGTGGGCAAACAACGCCACCGCGGTGCAGCCAGCCGCGCTGCATTATCCTCACCTGCAGAACCTGCCCAGCATAGTAGCAAGTATACGTGTAGTTCCCCACCTGTGGACAAGGATTCCCACATTTAATTTTTTTTTTCGATAAGACGTGACCAATGTTCATATGATGGTAAGTGATGTTCAGTGGTGCTGGTTGAGATGGTATACAGCACCACATTGTACTCGCGTTGAGACATAAATCTTTACCGCAGTAATTTCATTAGCATACAGCACCCTTCAAACCGGAACACAGTGATTTATGCATATTACTGTTTACGTGCAATAGGAGCTGCGGCGGCACCTAGACGGTCACTAACAACGGA
>DWLS01004144.1:0-14459 GCA_018246255.1 Pachliopta kotzebuea | reverse complement strand
ATATATATATTAACAAGTGTGATATAAGTAATTTGTCTAAATGAAATTGAAACAACCTGTATGTAAATGTTGTCGAGAGAATGCGCGTGCGCCGCCGACTGAGATCTCGTTAGCGACAAGGCGCCGGCGCAAGACAAATGTGTCTTCTTAATTTACAACCGCAAGTCCGCCATTTACGACGATCACAAATAAATATCATCGATGTAGCAAAAATAATCGGATAGGTCAATTTGTAACTCTTCTATTAAGTTAAATAAAGTTATGTGAATTAAAATCTAAAATAGCGCCGCCATCTAAAAAAGTAAGAAAGAAAGTTACCTGTTTATTGTTACTCATACAGAAATTTTTGAATTATTAGAGGATAAATAAAATGTTTTTTATTTAAATATTATTAAAGGAGTAATTAACTCGGGTATATTGATAAAAATATTTTTTATCACTTATTTAAAATCAAATAGGTATATACCTGTTTTTATTTCTTGGAGAATAATGTTTGGTATTTTTTACTAAGCTTTTAACAGACTTCGTTTAGTGGCTAAGTGCTACTAGTGTCACGGAAGTGTCTAGATCATTTTTTAAGAAACACATTGTTGGTAGGTCTTTTTCCAATGTATCTAGGTAGGTATAGTCCTCACGTTAAAACAAAGTAAGTATAAATCGGCGGCTTTAACAGCTTTTTAGTTCCTGCTGTCAATATATATGAGCCAGAGTATTCTAACTAAACATGCTTCTCCACAATCTCATTGTTCCTTTAATATAATGTGAAACAGAAGTTTTTTTATTTAATTTTATTAAATTTTTATCATTTTTTTGATAACCCTATCCCTTGCGCGTACAATTCTCTCCATTTTGATCCTCGTTTTAATGAATCCCGATTTTAATAAAAGACGTTCACTTATCGGACTCGACGCGACACTATTGCGTGAATGAACTTAAAGTGTTTTACTTCAACATAAATAAAAATCAATGTATTTTTAAGCGACCGCCATCGGTGTTGAGATTTTTTTTATGTTATTTGTCAATGTTTACAGTTTATTTCTTGTAACACTTTACATTTAGAAGCGTATTAATTTAACTGCCTCCGTAGCGCAACTGTTTACCCCTTGCGTTTTAACACGGTAGTGTCTGGATTGATTCCTATATTAAGTGATGAAATTTAGGTAAAGGTTATATAGTGATAGATAATACATAATAGTTAATTACCACTTGCCCACAACTACAACAGTATACCCATATTGCCACTGTCATTAAATGAATAGCAACCGCGCTTCACCTGTTGATCATTTTGATGTCTAATATTCTAGCAAATTCTGATCAAATTAGTCACATACAAATATAGAAGTGAACTTTGATAAGTTAACTGCTAATTGTGTTTTTAGAATAGAATAGAAGAGTTTAGGTGAGAATTGAAATGAAAGAAAGAGAATAATAAAAAGATAATACTCAGGAAAAAGAAGGTAAAACGCCTTGTCCTAATATACGGAGAAACGAAGAAAAAATAACTAATGCCTCACCGTTACGGGCAGGCTTTATCTACAAATTATAAATAGTAGCTACAAACACGACTGTAAAATACTATTTGGGAGTGCATGCATTTAGATGATACGATAAGCGCGAAGAGAGGTGGTGTGGTACAACCCCAATATAAAGGAGAAGCTGCAATAAATTCGGTATCTGTTTATCGAGTATCGGAGCAGTAACTCGAACCCGCTCCACTTGATGGATGGGGGGTGTCCGGGAGCGGTTTCAATTAGGCTTTAAAATGGCTACGGGAAAGGGTGAGAATACAATCGCTGTTTATAAATCAAGTTTGACGTGTTAGATGGGACAAATTCTCTTACGTATGTATCGATTAGTATCGAATATAAAATAAGGAGTAGGTTTTGATACATACATTTAAAACAATGCCCGATGAAAACTAATAAAGAGCTGATAAAAAGTTTCCTTTTGTTAAAGTAACGTGGTTTCTGTTAAATCTGGTTCTCGTTGTAGTCATTTTCAAATACTGTCAAAACCAAACTAGTTCCATCTCGTTTATAACACACATTTTAAGGATATATTTATGTATACTTTTGAAGTAAATTTCTTTTCAGTAATAATTTAAAGGTCGTAGTTTTTAAATGATGTAAGTACTCAAACATGTAAGAAAAGTATATTTCGACATTAATCTGTAATACAATGTTTAGTTTTCAAATTAGTTTAAAAATAAATTTAATTAGTCATTAATAAAAATGAATATATTAACCAAGAAGCAAGGTAAAAAACAATATTTTTTGGTGAAGAATACTTTGCATTCAGTATTAGTAAAAAATAAGAAAATTTATAATGAGAATGTATCGTAGAAAAAAACTAATATATCCCTAGATTAATAGACCATGGTTATTATCTTTTTTTGTGGACATTTTTAATATATTTATATTATGTATTGTGGTAATTGAAATAGTTGTATAGATTAAGACAGTTTTATTGAAATTTAACTAGGGTACAATAAAATTGGAATATTTACATTACGTTACTCTTGGTATGTGGGTGTGGGAGAGTATTGTATGCCCACGACCAGTCGGGATCGCTACAAGACAATGTAGTTAAATAAACAAACTCTGTCATGACAGCTTTCAGTTTTTTATTTACTGTGCACATACATAGGTTAAGAATCAGATGCATGTACTTTTATAGCCCGCTGAATATGCTGAGCAAACATTTGTATGCAAATATAAATAAGATAATGAACAATTGTTAAATTTTAATGTAATTGCCATCTAATTTCAATTATTATTAAATGGATTATGCACCAAGATATTTAAAAGTAAGGGTAAAAACTATTATATTTTTAAGTAAAGGACAGCAGACATACCTTTTTCCAGCAGTGAACTGTCAACTCTCATCATTAATTTCCTTCTAGTCTTTCTTTTGGTTGCAGGTAAATAAGCGTTTATTTCACTTTTTTATATGCGTGATAAAAAAAATTAAATTTTATTTGACTTTTATATGATGGCGGTTGGAAACCGTAACGTTTTTATAGAGGCAGACCCACAATATCCAAGTTTTTCTAGCTAGGCGGGTTTGAACTAACCTTAAATTAACCATAATCAATAATACGTGACGTAGGAATCGAACTAGTGAATTCCCTGTCTAGGCAAGAGATTAGTGATCACACTACGGACGCAGTTTAAGTTTTACATTTTCTACTCTTTTAAACATCTATTCATAATTACTTATGTATCTATTGTAGCGTTTTGTAAATACAATGTGTGAATGCTTTGATCATTTATAATAATTGTAGTTATAAACTGAATATTACCTCTTTTCCTTTCTTTTATAAACGAAAAGTAAAGAATGTGTGTTTAGAATAAATATTTTGGCAAAATAAATAAACATCATCTATTATTACAATTTTAATATTATTACAATGTTTAAAGTTTCCTTTGTAGCTATTCATTTAATATTAACTCATTGTAACTTTATACCTGGTTCTATTTTAACGATTGAAATGTTACTTATAAAAATTCCACTCAAATCAAATAAAGGAAGGGCGCGACCGATCGTAAAGTGAACGCTAATAAAGCCTAGCGCACGATCAGCCGTAAAACTTATCACCTCAATTATTTCTACTAAAACTCGTATGACGCCGTCAATAAAACAAGGTACCGCATCGTCACCGCAGCCTGTCGCACCCGTTAATACTTCCACCAGCTAATTGACCACTAATATCCGCTGAAGATGGCAGTTACACAGCAATTTGTCTGATTACGGGACAACGGGCGCGCCCCGGTAATCGCTTTCAAAGCGAAATTGCTTCGGAAGTAGGAACTGTACGCGACAGGTGTATTGTTTCATGCCGATATAACAATACGAATGGATCCATTTGTTACAAACATGTTGAAATTACGTCATAGAAATATAACAATAGTTCAACTGCCACAAACTGAAAATGTACTGCAGGAACTATATCATAAGAAGAAGAATTTTACATCTGATTAACCATTGCTCTAACGCCTGAGTTTATGTCATCATCATTATTTTACCATATCACTATTCACATTGGCTTCCAACATACTTCTAGTGAGACTAGTTCTATGTCACCTTCATCCAACGTTTTCATACGATCTCTAATCGTCAGTCTACCTATTGAACCGCCAATTGCTGGTTATAAAATTAAGTACTTGTTCTAAACTTTAGCTGCCTGGTCTTAAGAAAGAATCACCTACATCCATCTCAATATTTACTAGATAAGGTTCTAGCAGTATTTTAAAAACAATGTAGAATAATGAAAATTAAATATATTGTATGCTGTCATGACTGTGATACTTTATAATAAAAGTAGAAAAAGTTTGTGCTTTGACTTGCGTGGGCGGTTGTACAGCGCATCATACGAGCGTCAACCGTCAAGGGACGAACGGAGACGGATGTGGTCCATGAATAATGCAAAGAATACGCGTCGCCAGTAAGATAATCGCGTTCGATACTGTTTGTTAGTCAAATAAGTCATTGTACGCGTTAGCATTTTGTATCAGAGCTGCGGGATTCGAACTTACAGATATTCCGATACAAATTTGATTTGTTGTACGCTTTTTTTATTCGACGAAGCGACGAGACGAATGGAACTTTCGTCGGATGATAAGTGATATGTCCGCCCACCACAGCTTTATGCTAGTCAAGATGATAAACACAACATCACATTGCACTTATTGTCTTGAGACATAAATAGTAAGTCTTTTCACCTTCGTAATTTTACTATAAGAATTATTGGATATATCAATTCTTATGCAATGACCGAGAAGATGGAGTTGTTTCGATTGCGTGTTGTGATAATAATCACAAATTATGCACAAATGACCGTAGATAAAAGACTTTCTGAAGTGCAAAAATATAAGTTGCGTCAGAATTGTTCAAGACAACGTTATCCGGTGCATGAATATCGAGTGAGGCCTTGTCGACAGTATAAAATGCATAATTCTGTTCTTTATACACAAGTAAACGTAAATAGTACTCATGGCACTCCTACCACTTCTAGTAATTCCTTTAGCATATGCAATCATCCAAGTTTCAAAACAAATCGTGTTATTTTACTACAGCCATAATTGAGGTGTGCAATTCTGTTACTAAAGACACGGAACGTGTACGTGCTCTCCTCGATTGCGGGTTTCAATCACCTTTTACTATTTATTCACATATATATATATATATGTATAGATATATTTGTTTACATATACATACAAACGTAAAATGTATTACACTACTTTTTGTTTATTTAATTTAAAACTTTTATTAATCTGCTTTTATTTTAATTTCTTATTCTTTTAAAGAACATACTTTTCATGACATCACACCTCTGCAGCAAAGGTTGAAAGATAATACCAAAAAGCGTTAAGTCTACCTTTACCCAAGGTTTAAAAATAAATACAATATACAAGTATATATTACAATAGTCAAATATTTTTTTCACAAGGTTAAACTTCTAAAAGTTATTTGTCCTGTTATTTAACCGAATACAAGGGAAGGTTGCCAATTTGGCGCACCTTTTATGTAACGACTTTCTTCATATTGTTTGATTTTGAGAAAATCTTTTATTACAGGATGATTTTGTATGTTTTGTTTTTCAATGTTTTTATTCGATAAGCTTACTATTTTTTAAGTCTTTATTTGTAAAAAGTTTGCGATTACTTCACTTAGTTCAACAAAAGCTTAGTTTATCAGATTCTACAATATTTATTTTATCATCTATTCTATCGACCATTTTATGATCGATTAAATATACATTGGACGGAGTGCTTCTCTGTTAGCGCGAGATATGATGATATATCTTGCCAAGATGACAGTGTCTACGATGTTGATGTTGTTTGTACGGGGCACTGCTTTTATATTTACCTAACATCTGAAATACATTTAAACACTGAGTCAGTGTTTAATGAATGTCCTATATGTTAGTACAAAATTTAGACTGCTTTGCATAGACTTTTTATTACAAATGTTGTAACACATGTAGAAATACAAAGCTACCTGCTGTTAGGATCGTATTGCGTTCAGGCTTGTTCCGGTGACTAACAAGTGAATCTGGTGCATTTCTAAAAGAAAATGCTTACATGAATTACACATATAATAAACAGCATATCGTATAATTAATAATTTAAAATGATTTATTTTTAATGAATTCTTAACATGTGGATAATTATGTTAAAATTTTTAATGAGTATAGCTTAAAGTACTTACTAAAATATTACTAATTAAACAAGCATTTCAAAAAAAAATAATAATTTACTTTAAAAAAATATTCCACAAATTTTTCCTTTTATGAGGGTTCACAGCCTGAAAGCACTTTAGAGCCGTCATCTAACCAACCAGCTGTTTACATTGTATTGTATATTAGCGTCTTCAAAAGACCTCTGCGGCTTAAACATCTTGCTATAAACTAAACACTAACTGTTAAGTACGTACATACAGACTTAATTTGTGTCCAAAGAAAACTAGTAATTTGTACAGCCACGTATTACCCCAATTGTGCGGACCCTAAACTATATCTCTTATTCAATAATAACTCTTAGCTAGTTGAAAACAGAGTAGTAAATGCTATGTTTTAATGAATACTCGGTTTAATTTCAGAAACGAACCGGCTGTCCCCTTACGGTCTGCTGAACATTGGGTCTTGGTGCTTAATTACGTGATAGCATTGGTCCATTTTGGCAACACTAACTCCTCAAGTGTTTTTGTTCGTACTGCATTCATTTGACTAAGTATCATGGAGCCGTTGCAAACTAATACAGTTTGCGTTTACTCTATGACATGTATGGAAATACCAACACACCACCACAATGTTAGAATGGCCGTGTCGTTAACGAGAGTCCGTCGGTTAGACAATACCGAAAAGGGTAAACGGAGGTGGGAGGAGGGAGAAAGGGTTCTCTGTCTGACCTTTGACTAATTCACGCTTAATGGCATTACGGAATTTGTAAGCTGCAAGTTTCTTAATTAAATTTATTTTCAAAGTTTAAACTCGAATCCAAAGCGCATATTTAACTTTAATAGCTACGATTAGTCAAAGTATATTACTGTAAAATATGTTATTAAAAAATAACTTACATTACTTATTACTATACGTACGACATCGCTTATTATTAAACGTATATGTAATAATAAGCGATGTCACAGATTTTCAAATGTTTATAGCAAGAAACAAACATGCACTTACTGAGATTAAGTTGTACTTGTCAAAAACCGTAGTTCAAGTTATACCGAAACACTAATTTCTACTAATCAACAGTAGTGTCCATACATTACTGTATTCAAGTTTACAGGGTCATCATTAACTGATAGGTGTCCACTGCTGGACATAGGTCTCCTCCAATAATAGGGGGATTTAGTCCATCTCCCACCACGTTGGCTCAATGCGGGTTAGCGGGGAGCAAGAGCCCCGTTTGTTGATTAGCAGGGTGCACCGCGAACAAGTAATGTTGGTTTGGGTCCTGTGATTTATTGTATGGGACACCTTACATCCCAGTTGTAGGAAGGCGAATCTTCTACTATCAGGTCAAAGCCCTGTTCGTGTCGTTTTTTCATTAAAAAAAAGACTATTGCCAAATAAAGTAAAGGTTTCAGATCGATTTGAAAAACCAAACAAAAACAAAGCACGCCCGAAATTTCCTAGAATAAGCCCCGAAGTGGATTTGAAAATTGGACAAGAACAATCACGGAGGATTGTGAACGGATTCCGTTCGTGTCACATATATTCGGGCGCCTGACCAAAACGTTGGTCTCGTTGTTGCCTTTTCTTTCCCTTCACTACGTCCACAAGGTTAGACGAGCAGGGGAACGGGGAGATCAACTTGAAACGGTGGATCTAAGCGGAAAGGGATTTCGTGAATGACATTTGGGTAAGCGCCCGACTACCCTTAAGATTAGCCGCAGAGCTAAACGTTAACTCCGACCATCTGGAAGCTAGGAGTAGAAAATTATAGAGACCAGAGCTCCGTTAACTTTATAGAATTTGGTTCCGCTTTACTATGGATAAATTTGAATAGAGAAATTGTTAGTTTCATTCAATATACTTTTGAAAATATTTTGTAGAGAAAGATTATATGGTTTTAAAGATAGTATTAAAATTAGTAGCAATACACGGATTGATGCTTTATATTTTTGTAACCCTTGCAATTTTTCTAGGTACAACACTATTTAAACTGGAACACTCTAATATCTGCACACAACTGTCCAGCAGTAAATATATGCGGTAGAGTGGTACCTAAATAGTATGCAGTACAACTAAACTTTTCAAGTAGTTTATGAGTAGGTGCTATTCGTAATTGTAATGATTTTATGATAATTTTTGGACCATAAACAAAAATCGAATTATTTATTAAACCCTATTCTAAAAATACTCTTATCCAGATAAAAACACAATTTTATAATTATATTTTTAGTATAACTACTCCATAGATTTTGTCTACCAAGACTTAAGTCAATCCTTAGCTGATCGGCTCCATGTCGCGAGCCAAGTTGTCCTGATTGCCTTCCGGTTACGACATTACTGCAGAAAACCAGAACTTTACAATACCATATTATGAGTGTAAGGTATAATTACTATACAGTAATATTAATACTATATCAAATTTATTTAGTTACAGCAATAATCTGCTCGATAATGACTAATAAATAAAAAAATCCAATATAAGTAAATTACATGTAACTTTTTAATATTAACTTTTTAATTTTTATTCCATTGGGGGAAACTTCTTATAGAGAAGTCGTGACTGATGTTTTGTTGATGTAAGATAAGTTTTTAGAATTTTGTAACTAACATAAGTAACTTAATAAATAAGCTGTATACTGTTACTAACTTTTACTAACCCAATATGGACTCTGGTCTGAAATAAAGAATTATTTATTTATTTAATACATATTCTAGTGTCTAAAAATGAAAAGAATCTTGTCATATTCGTAAACTACAAATAAGCAAAATAAAGTAGATTTGTTGTAAAACATGATAATCTAAACTGAAAAAAGAAAGTTTATAAATAGATACTGAAAGTATCTGCTTTGGATCTATAAAAGTTGTCTTTTACACATTTCATTGATCCAAATTTCCTCTATTCTGTGAAGACATGGCGTGAGAAATGGAGCGAGGATTAAAAGACTTTCTCTACGATCAATTTGTTTCGAATTAATTGCGTCTAAATTGCTTAAGTGATTGATTGAGTTAAAAAAACATAGACTCAAAATACATCCGTGTCTATTCTAAAAATATGTTTTCCTTTTTCATACCTTTATATTTGTAATGTATTATTGTTAAACAAAAATTGTTCTAACGTCTAATACACAACATTAACCAGTCAATGATTTACATCACTTTTATTAAATTACAAAACAGTTTAAAAAAGGAGTTTACTGGTTCAACCGATCAATCCTCAGTAATAGATTGAATAACCAAACTTGATTGGTTTTTATCTGAAAACTAATACCCAATGAACCATTTAATAAATACTCAATTAAAATTAATGAAATTTGAGTTTCATTCATAAGACTATTCATTCTTTTAAAATTGACTAGAATAGAGTAACTTCACATTATAGCCAAAAATCACAAACGTTTATAAAGAATACAATAATTAGACTACAGGCAGCAATAAATGAAAATAACTATGAAATTAATATATCAAAAAATCCCTACAAAGACAAAATTAATTTGATTTTCTTATGCTTGCATTAACATTTTCTTTTCTTTCCTTTACATAATGATCCGTGGTAATGGAAGTCATAAAAAGTGATTGACGGGCGCGCTCGCGTGCTGTTCAGTGGTTTTTCACTTATTCATTTAGGTACAAAGGGTTTAGAATTTTCAATTTTTTTTAAGATTGTAATGTAAGATTTTTTCATACATTATATTGAAAATAAAAAAATACAAAAGGAGTATTGGAGTAGCATACGTTTAAACAACATTATTATAACTCTCCTCTGTTAGGAAGCTAAAAAATTGTCTTGTGCTGTATTGCAACGCGAACAGAAAGTTCACCACGTGGTAAGTGGTAATCACCACGTACCTTTTGTAGCCTATAGTGGTAAGATGTTAAGTCTTGTTAACAAAATAGTTTTTCTATCTATAACACAATTGTAAAGTGAAATACAATAAAGTGACCAAATTGTGGCTTACCAAAAAAAGCACTGCTGTGGTACGCACCTCAAATCACTGACAACAGAAAGCTTACCTTACTTTTACTACAAATAGAATCAGACCTTGCTGTATTAATAAATTTTGTATATATTTCATGTAGAATAAACATTTTTGCTTCTAGAAAATTTTAGAAATTCTTATAGTATATATAAATTTACATAAACTTATTAAAACAAACGTAAATTGTCTCGTGTTTCAAAGTTTCTCGTGGTATCATCTGCTACTTGACACGGGTCTAAGTTAATTTCCGTCACCGGAACTCGGGCTTTTGGAATTTCTAATAGAGTTCATCCCGATTCAAAGTTACAAATATATCATTTAAGTTAGTTAGAGAGTCCTTAACTTTATCCAACTATTTCAAGTATAAACTATTCAAACTAAATACACGACGAAGAATATATTATTAATGTTACATAATTAGCGACATAAATAAAATGGCTATAATTTTCTAATTATATATCTATTAAAGTATATTTTATATTCTACCGGCGTTAATAAAGTCGGAAAAATTCTGTGCTTATAAAAGAAGCAACGAAAACTTCAAATACTCCCACGGTATTGAACGCGACATGCCGTAACAAAATAAATACTTAAAATAAATTATCCGTTTCCAATAAAACAACATCCTTGATACGCTCCGTAGATCACTAAACGTGGGCAATGTGGTGGTTAGATGATAATTTGAATCTTTTCATATAGAATTTAAGATTCAATATCGAGTATCGATCTATTGGATAATGGCACGCGACATGTATCTATGGGGTGTGTTGGGAGATGCTTCTAGGCCCATCGAACGGGCTTAATCGAGCGCGTGTAAATATCGCATTTTTCGTGTTCCGTGAAAAATATCAATATGAAGCGTTCCGTATTGTAGTATCAGTGGAGGATTCCCACGGACGGATGTTTTAGGAGTCTGATGATCATTAATCTTGCATTGAGCACCAACACAATGCGAGTAATGGAGGGTTTTTGTCGCGGAGCAACCGCTCATACGCTTACAAATGTACAGACGCAAAACATTGAGAGATTACAGAACCGCAATTGTCTTTGTGTATAATTAATCTTATTTCTTACAGTGATAAATGCAAGAAGTGTAATTAATATATTTGAAGTGATTGATGTCAATGTGTCTGTTACCGCTGCACACGTCTTCCATATTCATAGAGTTAAAAACTTGGGGGTTAACTGCCACAAAATATAAGTAACGTATTATATGACAGCGTAACAAATTAAGTAGCTTGTTACGAGGAGTTTTAACATGCGTTTTAAAAACATTCTTATTATCTAAATTGGATTTTACGTATAATAGTTTTAGAGTTTACTTTTCTTTTTTAGATTTATAAATCCATTACTGGAGTATAGAAATTATTACAACGGTCAAGAGCGATCAATCAGACGATTGTCGCCGGCGATACGTAGCGCCACTTATTTGAATTTAAACGACAAAAGAGACGTATTAGACTTCCGTCTTAAGACAAATTAATTAATAAATTAAAAAGAAAATTTTTCGAAATTTTATTTTTGGGTTTTTGAGTAAATTATAAATAATTTATTAATTATTATTCCTTTGAATAATTATTAATTTTAGTTTTTGGGAAATGTTGTCCTTAGAATCAAAGAAATAGCTGTTAAAACATTTTTAAACTCAATAAATTTTGTATTTGAAGACATGTCGAAAAGACAGTCACCAGGCCGTGTTTGGTGAAAAGTTCTCGTCCAGAATAGTCTAGGCCACGTGTGTTAAGGCTAAAACACGAAAATATTGTTTTGGCAGCAGATTTACAAAACGGTGATGGTAGTCAGGGGTATTTAAAAACCCCATCACCGAACCAACCAAGTCCACAACGTGTGGCTCCGGAATCGAACGAGAGACCCCCTGTTACTACGCTGACGGTTAACCCTTAAGCAGTTGCGAATTTTTAAAAGTTAATATAGTAAACCTAAGTTTCAGCTGAAATTGTTACATAAGATTTTATTTTCCTTGTCATAATTTATGTTCCGTATTTTTCATCGTCTTCCACATTCTTCTGTCTTTTTAACATTTTGTTTGTATTATATTTATCAAGAAAATGCATACTCCTTAGATTTTGTTGTTCTTATCATACAGGGGTGTTTCATTTTGTAAGATTGATGGAGCCGGTGTCTGCGCGACACAAATTGCTGCATTTTAATATTTGACAGAGGCAACTCCGTGTTCTTTCACTTTCACATTGAAGATTTTGCGTAGGTGACAAAAGAAATGCTTTAAAATAATACGAAATAATTATTTAATTATAGTAGAAATAATACCTTTGTAACAGAAAATTTAAGAAGTCATTAAACCTGGACGGCTTTTTTTTAGTAAGTAGTAGCATTCCCCTGTCAAGCTAACGGCTTAATAATCCCGTTATACAAATTATACAACTATATAATTTATAAAATACTTAGTATTGAAATTCTGTAGCTCTGATTTTTTTTTATTTAGTGTAAGTAAAGTTTAAATTTTGTTAAAATAACATTCAAAACCATGGTTGGTTATAAACAAGAAACTGAAATAAGACGCTTCAATTGACAATCTCATGTGTTTGTAAAAAATATTTTATTAGTAACAAAGTGATGTTTATTTACTTATGTCTTGTACATACTATGTTTTGTACATAATATTAAAAAAAATTAGGCACTTAATACTCTATTTTGTAAGGACTGTAAGATTAATAATAAATGATAACAGTTAGAGATCTCAACATTAACTTAACGATAGCTCCTTGTAAATATATTGTGTAAACATTTTATCGTTCAATAACGCATTTTTAGTTTGTTTTGTTCGGTGTCCGGTCAAATATTTAGTTCGTGATGGATGGTGCAGATAAAAGCCCAATATAATCATAATCATATGTTTGTTTATATTCTGGTATCGGGTCCTCGCAGGCGTTTGTGGTTATACGGAGACTTAATTGATAGTTCAACTTACACAGTAAATAAATTAACCATTAGCTGCGCAGCGTACAACAAATTTAATTGAAATTTTAAATGATTTAGTATCGTAAAAAACTAAAATGTATTTTAAAAAAATGTTTCATCCTTTATCATAAATAGAATGAATAACAAGTCTGCAAGGTATTTGAATTAAAAGGTTTGTTTTTAATAAATGTTTCAAAAATATTTCCAAAGACGACATTTTTGTGGTTTTTAATATTAGCGCACTTATTTAACATATTCATGAAGTTAATACTAAAATAAAAAAATCTTCAGTACTTATATATAAAAGTTAAACGTTTAATGACAATTCATTACTCGTGTTAGATCTCTATTGCCGGAGACCATCTAATTAAGTCCCACTCTAGCTCTTATTGCAGCCGAATAACAGTACTGCGCAAAAATTACTGTTTGAATTCGAAGGCTGTTGTAGCAAGTGAAATTACGGGGGTAACGAGATTTAACACCTTATGTCTAAAGGTGACGAGTGCAATGTGATGCTGTGTATACCATGTTAACCATCGTTGTATCGTTGTTACTTTGTATTCCTATTTATTTATTTTTTCCTTAATTATGTACTAAATCTTCAAATAAACGGTTTCTTTCTTTCTTCTTCTTCATCGCAACGTTGTAATAGGCAAGCGTATTACTTACCATGAAGTGAATTCCTTGCTAGTCTTGTCGAATAAAAAAGGTTGTGTTTCAGCAGAGCATAAGTTAACTGATGTATTAGCTATAATAAAAAGAGTTTCTCAAATGTATTTATTTGTCGACGTCGACGTGGCTAGTCTAAACGTATCTTTCCGTCTGTCAGCGTGTTTGTTTGCTTTCGACTCGTTTTGTTTGTTCAGTGGTCGTCTCCAGAAGTCATTTGCCGTTTAACCGTTGTTTACGCACTTCTATTCGTCGTTACTTGTACAAGTCGGTAAATTACTTTTGTAGGAAATGCATTTGTAAGTAATTTGTTCAGTGTTAAATAATTTATACAAAACTCCATCACCAAGGCGATACTAATTACACGCGCGACACTAATTAAATAGTTCTTACTTAAACAGCATCTATTCCAGTATGGTAGTTAGTATTGTAGTTGTAGTGTATTAGTTAAGTTAGTAGTCTGTAATAAATTAAACTTGTAATTAAAACACTTTTATGAATGATGTTAAAAAAATAATTTTTATTAACTTTTACAGCTTCTTAGTACTTTAACAACGCTAATTATTAACCACTCTAGTAAAGGCAAATATTCTGGCAAGCATTATATTTAGAAAAATCCTTATTTAAACGACAATGTCCGTCCGTCCGTCTGTCCGTCAACAATTTTCAATCTCGAGAACTACAAGGGGTAG
>DWLS01004143.1:0-14461 GCA_018246255.1 Pachliopta kotzebuea | reverse complement strand
AAACTAACATAATAGTTATTAAATTTTGTTATACTTAATAAATATACTACTATTATTATAAAAGTAATGAATTGGTGTATACAAACATAAAAGGACATTTTATAACATTTATTATACTATAATAAATGTTATAAAATTGATGATATGGTTTTTAAAATTTCAAATAACTTACGGAATGTCTTATAGAGCTTTTTATATGTAACCAAAATAGTAAGATATATTAAACATTTTGGTTTCTAACCGATAGCGTAACTAATCCTGTTAAACGATGAATAAGTAGACTGTTACTTAAAAACAGGAATGAAATTAAAGTTAAATTTTCTTCGATATACTTAAGGTTTAAATTTAAATAAACGATGTACTATTGTAAATTGAGATTATTGCATTAAAAGCTTTTGTCCGATTTGTCATGAGTACTATGCTCACCGCATTCACAACTTGTTTCTTTCGTAAGCAATCAATTATTAAGTTATTTATATACTTTTATCTCTGAAATTGATACTTGATAAAAAAACTAATTGACATCTCTTTGTCAATATTATAAATATTTTTACTGATGTCCTGGAAAATCCGGACCATATTAAACCTTGTAAATTTAATGTTAGGTAATTAATAAACATAATCTACCAGTTGTAAATGAGAATATAATTATTTAAGTAATGTTTTTATTAATTACCTTATTAATATGAAAAAGCTTGAAAAAAACAATGACATATAGCTAGAAGATTAAATTAACAAGTGTTAGATAATCTTAATAAACGATTTGCTTGTGATAACTATAACCGCTATTCCGGGTTCGTTAACAAGATGGTTTATTAACCAAAAAGAAGCTTGGATATTCATCAACACAACCAGATGATATATTTCTTATAATGAATAATAGATCTTATCATAACATTAAAATGAAATTTGATTACTGTGTTAGATTTATCAAGGGAGATCGATGGACCCCCGCGAGACCTTTCCTATTCTTCTACAATAAAAGTCTTAACGTTTTAAGTTTTTTTTATTTCCAAATTAAAAGCCAAAATGTTAATGACTTTTTTTGATGTAGGTATTATATACCACTTTCTTACCACCAGAGGTATTGATTAACGACAGGCCTTCATACTTACGTTATCTATATTCCAGAAGTTAAGACAAAGCGTTTCTCTTCGTCCTTCTTAAAGCAACTGCGAAGGATTCTTCTTTAAGAGAAGAGTGAATAGTCTTAATACTAATGGACTTTACTATTAGTAATCACAACTTCGCATACCATCAGATAAATTTTGTTTTATTTGACGAGGTGATAATACAAGCAAAGCGTTCACCTTAATACATTGCCTATAATAACGTGGCGCTGATTAAGATGATATACACAACATTATATTGAGCTTTTCGCGTTAAGACATGTGTTAAATCTCATTACCCCAATAATTTTACTAACATATACCACTCTTCAAACTTGAACACTGTAATGTTTACATTACTATTTGGCGGTAGAGATATTAGCTGCGGTAATACCGAGACGGTCTTCGGCAACGGAGATCTACCGCCAGTAAAAACATAATATATAATTGTCATTCTGTTAAAGTTTCTATTGTAAATAGTATAATGTTAAATATATGCTAATTGTCTATTATTTAAATAAATTGTAGTAACGTAGTTGTAAATATGTATTTCTTTATTCCTAACTTGTAGATTGTACTTCCCATTTAGGCTTACGCTTTTAATAAGCTTAGCTGATAGAAAACTCAGAGTGAGTTGAGCTCGCATTTAAGTTCCATATAATTATTATTAGCCGTTACTTTACATATACAAAGTGGTAAAATAAATAAATTCCTAAATAAATCTGATTTATGTTACGCGGTGACGCTTAACGAATCTATTTACAACATAATGTACAAGCAATAAATGTCGCTGCGTTTCAAACGAAACAATGAACAGGCTTAATGTATTCAATACTTATGACATTTAACAAGGCCGCCGTATAACTATTGGTAACATAATAACACCTGGTGACGCAAGTGGCCCGTTTCCCTTTCACCGAAGCGATTGGTCTGTCTGTATGTTGTACGACCAGCGCTGAGCCGGTAGTACTGGCGCGCTGATTTAAGTACTAATTAATACCTTCGAATTACGCGGATTCTGGGTTTCCCTTTATGCATAGACCGCATAAATACACTGTGACCTAAATAACTTTGCTTAACTAATTTGAATTTTAGCACGGAACTCTAACGTATTAGTAATTATTGGATCTTAACGATTGGCTTGTGAATAAAATGTTTAAAGCTTTTACTTCAGCATTTATATATAGTAAATTATTACTGATTAACTATAGCCTCTTTCCGAGTTGTTTTCTTTTATGGTACGAAGCGAGGAGACGAGAAAGGCATTCGGATGATGGTAAAAATATGCTTGTTAATAACAACGTTGTTAAGAGACCATCAATGTAAATAAAGCAAGATCCCAAATGTAGTTATATTGTAAATTGTTATTGGTATTTTAAATTGTTATAGACTGTGTTTTTAAAATTGTTAAAATTGTTTTTGTATTGTTATATTGTTATATTTCTTTTACTGTGATCTTTCAGCATATGCAAAAGGGATGCTTTACTTTACAGGTCTCCAAAAGTAAGTTATGTAAAAATGGAAAGACGACAGTCTTCACTCAGCGAGAGGTATGAAAGAGAGATGAAAATTAGTGGAATGATTGTGAGCAAAACTGAATGAGAGCGAGAACTGGTATGACTGAACTAGGACCCTGACCCAAAACACGCAGGGAAACGATAAAAAAAAAATAACAACGTTATTTAAGATGGTGTAAATAGCACCACATTATTTCGCCTTTTGGTATAAAGTGTTAAGTCTCGTTACCCTAGTAGTTTCACTAACATACAAAACCCTTCAAACCGTAACACGTTATTGTTTGCACAGTACTGTTTGTTGGTAGAAACAGGAGCTGCGGTGGGAAACGGTAAACTTATCTAAATCATATCATAGATATGTATAGATAATAAAAGTAGTATTTGTAAATTAAGTTATTTTTAATATACGTAAATAAACTCCCACGCAACTGCTCATAGGACTCAAGTAAACTTCATCTCCTCGTGGTGCACCCTGCTAATCAACTGACTGGCTCCTCACCAACTTGTATTGGGCCAGTGTTGTGGGAGACGGCCCAAATTCTCCCATTATTCGGTAGACCTTTGTCCACCGGTCGACGTCTATCGACTACTAAAGAAATTCTAACAAACTGTAAATGCCGTATCAGAACAAGCTAAAATAGATATTAAAATACTTAATATCTACCTGATTTTACTTGAAGTTTAAATATTACTATATTAATTATATATATCTAAATATACATAAACATATATATATTTGCTGTGCTACTTTTTAAACAATAAAGCGTTTATCTATCTAATACTAAATCATTATTATTATAATCAGCTGTAACTGTTGATATAGGATATATATATATATATAATTGTATATTGTCTGTTATTGAAAAAAATAGAAATGTGTAAATAACATATGAAAAAATTGATAAGTTTTAAGATATATGTATAAGATAAGAATAACATAACAATAAACAAGAATAAGATAACAATGATTCTTCTAGTACTAAATTTACTGTAAATCCCCAATTTTTTTTAACTATAAATTAGCACTATGTTGTCACATTTATTATACAGTACCGACTCGTACTGAATAGGTATTCTTTGTAAGTAAAAAAACAACTTGTCACGTCTAAACGACTGTATAAACAAACGATTGGAACATATAATTTATCGCAGTGCCTTTGAATGTGTTAAAGTTTTTTTTTTAACATATTTATACGTTTGTTTTGTTATTTAAAGTTGTTTGGAAGATTTTACGAGTACAGTTGCTATGGCGATTGATCGTTCACACCAGTTGCCGGAAGATCTCTACTTGTATAGAAATTATCTTTACTAGCTTATCAGTCTTATTAAACAGTTAAATTCTTTATATACGTTCGGACGAGGTCTTCGTCTAGCGGTGGACGTCGATAGGTTAATGGTAATGATGATGATTTATGAATGACGCCAGTAGAAACATATTTAACACCCAATATAATATCCTTATCTAACAAACATTTAGGCATTAACATAACAGCTATTCGAACATTAATATCGAGAATTTTGCTTTGAAAAAATATTTATTGTGATTCTATGAATTTCTCCGGTTTTTTTGAAAGACAACTTTTTTGAAATTTCTACGAATTTTATTTTCTCTATTTTTTTAAATCTCTCTTAAACAGATATAAGAATAGTTGTTGATAGATTATAGTTTATTCCCTCCAACTCGTATTTGCCGGGTGGGAAATGGCCCAAATCCCACAACTATTGTGGTAGCCCTATGTCCATCAGTGGACATCTATCGGCTGATGATGATAATTATAATTTAATAATAGCTAATACAGTTAATTTGAATCATAATATCATCCATCGATATCTTTCAATACAATCGCGTCTATGATTATAATACTGTTACAAATCAAGCATTAACAGCTATTTACTAGATTTTAGTGTTATTACTAGATTAATATAGTTATTGAGAAATAATCTTACTCGTAGTTAGAAGTACCATGAATTACAAGGACCATTTTGATATCTGATAGTAAAGATTCTTTTAGATTATTATAAAAGGTCAAATCCCGTAGAACAGTCACCTGCAGATAACTACCAAACTATGACACGAGAACGTTAGTTAAGATATATACACAACGCGTCACTGTAAACGCTTATTTTTAATAGCATGTTAAGTCATTACTCCAGTAATTTCACTAGCAACAATACGGCACCTATTTTTTTATTTAACTGACGATGAGACGAACAAATGGTTAACTGATAGTAAGTAATATTCTCGCCTATAACAAGGTTGCGATGGTTAAGATGTTATACACTAAACCAAACAGCGTTCATCGCCTTATGATATAAGGTGTTAAATCTTGTTACCCCAGTAATTGCAATAGCATACAGCACTCTTTAAATCGGGATACAGTAATCTTTGCTCATAACTATTTGGCGGAAGGAATAGCAGTTGCGATACTTACCTAGACGGTTTGCGGAAGGAATACGAGCAGTTAATTTCAACAAATTACATATATGTATATATATATATAATTTACGAATAAACTTATTATTAATAATTACTTACATTATTTTATTATAAAAAAAATAATGATTATATACCAATTTAAAGTAATGTGAAGATGAAGAAATTAGTTTATAGCTGTGGTAAAATACTGAATTAGTTTCAGTCAGTTTCGTAGACAAAGAGAATTTTAGGCGGTGATTCACGCGATTATGAAATTGGCCTGGCCCTAAACAGGAAAATTGTAAAGAAACACAATTGCCAAGCTTTTGGTCAGAACCGATTGTGAAATGACCATTATGACTCAACCATTGACAATAAGATGAAAGGCTTCAGATCCATTGGTAGATATCGCCGCAGCTTCTATTCCTACCGCCAAATAGTAATGTGCAAATATTACTATTTTCCGGTTCGAAGGGTAAGCTAGTGTAATTACTGGGGTAATAAAACAACATTTTATATATCAAGACGACGAGCGTAATGTGGTGCTATTTACATTAATCAACCAGCGCTATGTTATTATCAAGCGTATCACTTAACATTCAAAAATTCTTTTTCTTTTCTTTCTTTAACTTTTTTATATACCATTACCATTAATTAACTCTGTACTCTGCCAGTAGGGGATGATCTGGGGTATTGTTTCTATCTTGAGTAGTTACTTTAGTTTATCTTTTTTCTTCTCTGTTTTGCCTTATTTATATTAAGTTACAACTTATACCTTTTATTGATTACTATCATCTAATCCTTTTTATTTTTGTTTGGTTTTCGGGATACCTGCGACTTTCGGAGTGTTTCTAAGAGGCTGTCATTATTACTTTCTGAATCATTAATTACGTACTTTTTTATCTCTCTAGCAAAATATTTTAATTTTACTTGTTAAGAAACATCCCAAAATAAAGTTATACTCATAAAGCATCAAATAGCGCACAATTTAGAAGAAAAAATTGTATTCTACTTCAACAGTTTGATTAAATGTTAAAATAAGTTTTCTCAAACATTACATCTTTTCAGTTAAATGTAGACGACAACTTTTTTATCTATGTAGAATAAAGTCAAGAACTTTCTAGAAAAATTTTGTTTATGCTTTTGGGGCGATCATTGTAATTCATGACGTACGCCGTACCACCGGCGCGGTACTCGCGCTACCTGTGCTACCAGCGCTGGTGACCACACGTGTCCGCGGACGGTGGCACACGGCTGAGTCACGTAACCAAGGAGTACGTCCTCGACCCAGATCCACGCGAGTGAAATTCGGCCCGCAAACAGACTCATTCTCACCGCACGATCGCAGAATAAGATTATGAAATTTCTTCTGGTCTATTTCTTTTATCACTGCTTACAAGTCTCATATATACATAGTTGTGATAGCTTAGTGGTTTGAACGTCGGCTTTCCCCAAAGGTACTGGAAGCGAATCCGGCCCGCACCAATGAATTTTTCAATTTATGTGCAGTTCTCGTTTCTAATAAGAACAACAAAGGACTGGAACAACTTGCCGGCGTCAGTGTTCCCGTCCAAATACGATGGGGGCGTCTTCAAGAGTAAATAGGCACTTATTGGGTTGATGCGCTTTACCAACATAGACCACATCATCACTTAACACCAGGTGGGATCGAGGTCAAGCATTAACCCGTATCTAATAATAAAAAAAGTTAGTATAACACCAACTAATATCACGTGCTTTGACGGTGAAGGAGAACATCGTGAGGAAACCTACATATCTATGTGATGACCAACCGCGGTCGGACTGCTATGTAGAATGGAGAAGGCAATGGCAACACCACTCTATTACAACTTATAAGAGAGCCGTCGTGTGGTTGGATTATTGATATATAATACTACACATGATGACCACAACCCTCAGTCATGAGGTATTACTACTTAGATGAAGAAGTCAGTAGATAACTTTAATTGGTGATAGGTCTCTATTGCTAGAGACTGAATTTGAACTCCCAAATAGTAACATTACTGTTTTAGTTTGAAGATAATGGTATGTTAGTGGAATTAATAGGACAACGAAACGTAACACCTTATGTCACAAGGCGACGAGTGCAATATGTTACTGTGTACACCATTACCACCGTTATCTCTGTTATTTCTCTTACTTACAACATCCGTCAAACTGGAGCACAGTAATATTTGCACATTACTATTTAGCAGTAGATATAGCAGCTGTGGTGATACCTAGAAGGACTTGGGCAAAAGAGCCTTACCACTTATAAGAGATAAATGATATTTTTCTATATAATGTAGATCATAGCTACGGAGATAGTAATATGTTTTTTATATGTAAAAACTATTATTAAGATTACTAAGTTATATAAACAAATTAATCTTTTATTTATACTTCAAGATGAAAATCTTTCATATAAACAACACTTCCCGATATTGTTAAAAAAGCTCATAATATGGATTAATATACTACTATTAATTACTATATTACTTTGTATTACATACTCTAGCTTAATGAAAGAAAAAAAACACAATCTCTTTTAAGTAAAAGACTTGTAATTTAAAAAATAAATCCAATCATCATTTACAATCAAATTGGTAATATGAAACAGTTCAGTTTGATATTTAATAAAAAAAATCATAATAAAAACAATATTTTTACGGCGTATAATTACTTCGTAGTATTTCCTTATTGTATCCTAATAGTTGTCAAATTAAAACATTTAAAAAAAATATCATAACTGCTACATAAGATAATATATTTCGTATAGGTCAATATAAATGTCGCGGAGACCTAACCGACTAATAAGAAACGAGTTCTTAATGCATTTATGTAGCAAAAAATATTAATTTCTGGACGGTTCTATATCTAAAAAAACTACAGGCTGTATTTATGTACTATATAATCTGTATTTTTTATATAGCGGGTATTAGGGACCGTGAATTAAGTTTGATCACCATTGGGAAGTATTGCCCATACCACCACGCCAGGCATGCTGGTTGGCGAGTGTGGAATTTAGGTAGGAATAGGGACATTTGAGAGGACTGTCGGTGATATCCAGGGGAAGTGAGTAATGGGACATTACTATTTGGAATATTATTGGGGGGTAAATAATAACAGCTGTGGTGGACAGATGAACCCACTAAAAAGGTGTAGGTGGATGAGAAAAGCTGAGGACCGCATTTGGTGGAAGACATTGACGAAGGCCTTTATCCAGCAGTGGATTTAAAAAGGCCGATGATGGACATTAGAGAAATTAACTATATAAAAACTGGTTAAGAACAAACCTGCAATTGTAAAGGAAATAGGCTATTGTGGTGGAAAAAAAGAGTAGTTGCAATGTTAACATAAAATGACAGGAATGGACTAATGTGGGCCGGCTAGAGCTGGACACATTCCCTGGTGTGACCAGGTACACGACAATTATCGTGTGTACGGTTATAAAGAGCTTCCTATATGGCCAAAAGAATTTACCGCTCGTGAGTAAAACGATGAGAACATCCATAACTATGTTAACTGGTGCTATGTACATCATCTTAACCAGAACGCTTTGCTTGTCTCGACGCATAAAAAAGGGATTTTTGATATATAGATAGGAGATTCGAATCCGGTGCGAGATTTTTGTAGTTAGGTTGGTTTTCAGACTTACTTACTAATCTAGTTCAGTTCTGCTATGTTCTTACTGTAAATGTACTACAGATGTTGTAAGAGAACTCTCCCAACCATAGTCTCATAATCAAAAGTTAACTCAAGTGTTAACTCATTAAAATTTGGCGATTTTTTTTTTAATTAAGGTCAATGCTTAATCATAATCCGTCCTGATGTTCTAGCGTGCTCTGTGATGGTAAAGCGGATTAAGCCAGTAAATTTCTATTCTACCTTTTTGAAGAGAAGAGATAAATCGCCGCTTTATTAAGCTTTACCAATCTTTATTACATCCACCAAAAAAAACTTGAACCATTACAATATAAATGCAATAAACGAGACTTGCATTCAATTAAATTGATTGTAAAGTTTATACTTAAAGTGGCCACGCGAAAAAACTTGAACTATTTACACACAATTCATTATTATGGAAAATTACACCTTAAGTGCTTAACAATAGGGTTAATTCTGCGTTACATAAAAACTGGTTAAAAGCAGGTTTTTTCTATTATAATTATCTTTCGAATGTCCTTCATAGGCACAACTTCCGAGTTCAGGCTTTATATTTTTTATCCCTAACTATTATAGGTCTTTGACATCAAGTACTTGATAACTAAGTGAGGTTAAACAAAAACAAGCAGCTTTCAAACTTTTATACTAAGCTTCTTTATGGACATAGTTAAACTTTCCTAACTAAAACTTGAGAAAAATGCCAGGTTTGAACAGAATGTAAAAGCTTTAATAAAGACCATAAAACAGTGTGTATCTAGCGATATATAAAAATTCCGATTTGGAAAGTATCATCTTGATCATCAGTGTTCGGTAGTCCACTGTTGGACTTCGGCTATACCCATCTAGAATGGACAGCGTATATATCATCTCAATGTTTATCGGAGATGTATATGATAACATTTAAACAAATGGAGTTTCTCTAATTTAAATGTTAGGTTATGGTAAGTACTTTTATATAATCAAACAACTACACAAACAGATCATTCACCTCGCGGTAAATAAAAGATCTGCTTATGACAATGTGGTTTTGATTAAGATGTTTACACAGCCGGTAGCTTTGCGACATTAAATGATAAATATCATAGCTTTAATAAGCCTATAAAACCGTAACATAATAATAAAAAGGTACTTACGTAGAATCTATATAAATCTCCATTTCATCATGTATATAATACTATGTAAATTTCCTTAATAATGTTGATTTATGCAAACACATAAAGATTTTATATAAAGCTACACCGAATTGGTGCGGAAACAGGTTATATTAGATATAAAGCTAATGTTTGCTGCGATTGGTTGAACATCAGGTAGCAACTGTAATTCAGTCCAGGTGTGCTATTATAGAAAAAAAATACCAGATGCTTCATGATGCAGATTTATGTATGATGATAAGCGACCATAAAAACTTAATGTCTCTTTATTATTATTATTCAGATTCGCACGATTTTATATTATGACGATGTCTCAAGAGATGTATGAAATATTTTTGTTTTACGTAGTATATACTTTTATACAAAGGTTGGCGAAACAGATTATTACCAGATTTAAAAAGGTTCTCTTAACTAAGTCTTTACTATAACTAAATATGAATATAATAACCTTTTGTTAGGTGAACTAGTAGAAAATCTGTGTATACTTAGTCATTTATATGCTACGCCTAATCTAGACTGAGGCTGTATTAAAGTTTCGTCTGTAGTCAATCTTTTCACAAAGGTTACCGAAACAGGTTTTTACTAGATTTAAAAACGTTTTCTTACCTAATTCTTTACTATAACTAAATATGAATATATTAATCTTTTGTTAGGGGAACTAGTGGAAAATCTGAATGTACCTACTCATTTACATGCTACGCCTAATTCAGACTGAGGCTATATGAAAGTATGATATTTTATACTTACTTCCTATTTCTATATTCTTAAAACCTTATAGTATTACATAATTAAACTTATATTTCTGCCTAACTTGATAGAAAGATAGAAGATAACTTACTTTAATACCTTTTAAGATTTCCTCTTTTTATATGTATAGATTTGATTTCCTTACAAAATGGTTAAGTAAGAAAGTTAACTTTATATATATGTAATAGTTAAGTTAAAAACTGTATTTCCTTACGAGAATCATATAGATCAGTTGGTTAGTATTTTTTAATACTAATTAATGAAAAAGGTTAGTAACCATATTTTTAGACAGCGATCAAGTAACTTCGACCCCTTGTTACCGTCCTTGTATTATCAATCAAATTCCACATCAAAAGGATTGTGTTTCATTTATTGTTTGCTATAGTATTTATTGTGAATACGCTTCACCTTTTTCGATCTTTTTATCAGTTATAACTAAGTGAAATTGTGATCCACTGTTACCCTGTTACATATAGAAAAAATAAAATTGTTTACAGATAATATGATGCTTTGATTAGAAGACGAGAAATCGCTAATTAGCCGTTATGCTTCGTTATAATAGTGCATTAACACGCATTCTACACAACTCTCGGGAGAATAATCTAGAATCTAGAGTAAATGACGAGCCTCACTCGTTTTGCGTATACCGTAAATGGGGCATTATGTATCAATGTGGACACTATACTATGAGGAACCCAAGGATCTAATAAGGACTGCACTGATGTCCAAATGCACTGAAGCAAGTGTCATGGAAAGCCATAACTTTCTTTAGCACCCTTCCTATACTTAAGCAAATCTAAGATAACCCTCACCCTCTGCGTAACAACATTACGATATCCATTCATAACCAATGGCTAAATAATTATTTGCTACGACATCTTGATAATTGAATTATTAATATTTTTTTATAAATAACGACAACCAGCAACCACGACCTTACATGCTGTCCTTTTCCTTCTCAATAATAACCAAATTATCCGTCCCTCTCATCATCGGTACAGATAACTTATCAGTGTTTATACCAATACAGTTAAACCGATAGTAAATCGGTCCCACATCATCGCTATTAATAACATGCATTGGAAAAAAAAAGTTGTGTTACTTAATAATAGCTTAGTGCTTTGTGTCTTATTTTTTTTTTCTCACGCTTCGTTACAAGATTGAATACATATTCTGTTACAAAAGCGACGTAGATTGTTAATATTTTTACGCTGTATATTACACATATTATATATAATATTACAATATTTTCCAATTCAACATAAATTGTAAATATAATAAGGAATAAATAAAATGAAAAATAGTGTTTTATGTATATAAATAGTGTTTTATATATACTTGTTATTGTTGTTTTAAACAAAATAATAAACATTTCATTAAAAAATATGAGTCAATCGGCTTTGTTTGTTATTTCTAAATGTAGACCAATGTTACACGGCCGCAAAATATTTACTGAAACGTTTTTCATTGCTGTACTATTTTAATGTATTCAAGTTTGTACTTAACAAGTTATTTATGTGAAAATGTCAAAAAAGGATTAGGCTCTTTTGTATTTAGCTTCCGTCCCGCAGCCGCTGGACTCACCGATGTCAAAATCAACATTTATTTACATTAAATAAAGCCATTACCAGCGTAGCCGCTGTGTGTGCGATGCGTCTTGAATATTTACATTATTAGAGTCTCTTTAAATGCCCCCATGAGGTTTATATTATGAAAAACTGTTCACGTTTTATGCAAATACCGATAGCTCCGAGCGAAAACTAGAAAGTTAACTCACACACGCTCGATACACACAACTCACACGTCAAAGCTGGTATTGGCTGAATTTTATGAATTAAAAAAAAAATGTCAATGATGAAAAATAATGAAAGTCTCACCGTCTCTGACTCCTCAATAAGGCCGGTCTCCCACAACATTTTTTTTATATTTGAAACAGTTCAACGAGTCACTTCGGATTTTAAACTTATATTATGGTCAATGTAGTATAATCGTTAGAGATATGTCCATTTCCGCGGGCCGTATGTTCAATTAGATCGATTTCGCATGCCGTGATATTTGTTTTGAATTTGAATGGGAATTGTTCCCTTGTTATAGTACGCGTGTGCTGCCGTGGCGGTGCTTAATAGCTGTGTGCGCGGGCGCAGCTCGCCGTAAGTCCGCGCGGGCTGACGCCGAGCACCCCCGAGGGCCCCCGAGCGCCCCCGAGCGCTTCCGAGCCCGCCCGAGCGGCCCGGCCGAGCCGACCCACTTCGCTCTACTTCGAATCGCCCGCTCGACTCGAGCGGCGATTCGTTTTTTCTCCACAATTTTCCGATGAAACACTGCCTACCTTAGGACGACACAAAAACGTTCAAACAGTTCTCCTAGCCCTACATGAGAACAGAGCTCTCCTTAAGTATATTTACATTGTTTTAATTTCAATCATCATCATCATTCATTAATAGACACACACTGCTGGAGAAAACCTTCCCTCAACAGTAAGAGGATTTTGGGAAATCTCCAACAACGCTGGTCCAATGCAGTCCATTATTTTCATTACTCATTACACGAGGCGACGAGTCGAGCAAATCATACCTGGTAGTAAATGGTATCACTTACTTGCTCATAAAAACGCGGCGCAGGTTGAGATGATATACACAGCACCACATTGCGCTTGTAGCCTTAAGAAATAAGGTATTAAGTCTCGTTACCCCAGTAATTTTTCTATCATACAGAACCCTTCAAACCGGAAAACAGTAATGTTTGTTCATCGCTATTTTGCGATAGTAGGAGCTGCGGCAGTCTCTGCCAACCGAGACCTATCACTAGTAATAATTTTTTTTCATATAAACTATAATAAAATAGAAAGAGTGAAATTACTTATAATTTGATAGCAGAATTTCATGGTTTAAAACTATTAAAAGGTTTATTATGATAACCAGAAAAAATATTATAAAAACATTGACGCCATTTAAAAACGCATGTGTTGTTGGAGTTTTATTACCATATTTAAGACAAAAAAATAGAACAAATCTGTAACGAGTTATGCTTTGTCAAAATAAATAAAAAAAAACAAATTTTACTTGTAGAGACACGTTATATAAAAACCGGTTTCATGTTGAATAAAAATTATATATCAAGCGGTGTAAGTAGATTTTTAGGCTACTAAGAAAATTCTTAGTACGAAGTACTAACATTTTATTTCTTTAAATTTATATACAAAAAATAAATAAAAACCGAGAATGAAAATAGATGTATTAAATTTAAAATGTACATAATTAAGAACTTTAAAAGTTTTTACATATGAATATGAAATGTTTAAAAGAAAACTTATTGAAAAAAGTTTTAATATTACAGAAAAAGACTGTATTAAGAAATAATTAAGAAACCAATTACTTACGTGGATTATTATTTATTGAACTCCTTATGTAATAATATTATAATTACTAGTAATCAATACTTCTAAAGCATTTTTAGATTAAAGAAATAATGGTTATATGATTCTCTTTTATATAAATAACTTTTAATAAAAGGCCCAAAAGTTGGGGACCTGAAAGCAATGTTTCCAGTTGCTACGTTATAGCTACTCCATTTGAACTGATAAAAGACTTTTAAGTTATAATCTTAATAAACTTTATATTATCGACTCATATAAGCTATTATTTTCAAGTTCAACTTAAAAACAGTGTTTTGGTTCTAAATAAAGTTTATAGATTGATTATGGAATTTATATCATTTCATAATCCATATAAGTGTTATAGAATACATCCCTCTTATAATTATAGTCTAATTAATTTACAATCCTACCTAAACTTAGAAGCTAACAAATAGATATTGCTGTTAAATAATGTTAGCAATAAATTATCTATGTCCAAA
>DWLS01004142.1:0-14462 GCA_018246255.1 Pachliopta kotzebuea | reverse complement strand
CCCCCCCCCCCCACCCCCCCCTATTGGGCGGCCCCGCCACTTGTGTATAACCCCCCGGGGCCCCATCAACCTTTCACGGCCAAAATAGTGGCCGAAACCATCGACAACCCCCCAAAAAAAAAAAAAAAGCCATTGGCATTATCTTACATCTATATTATTATATTATATATTATTATATTGTGTGTATTTTATTTGTTTTAGGTACATCAACAACAATCCCATCATCAAACATTCTTAGTTACTCGCTTAATTCTTAGTTACAATCTGTGACCTTGTTCAGTCACAAAGCCCTCTTTATAAAGCAGAGTATTATACACATTTGACGTTGGCGAAATCTCTAAGGAAACGTCATTAAGCCAAGAGATTGATTTATTGAATTAAAAACCTAAATCTCTGTCATTTACTTTTATGAAATCAATTCCAGGTTAATACGTCTCATTGCGTTGGCTGCCCAGAAATTTCTATCGGACATAGCCAACGATGCTCTCCAACACTGCAAAATGCGAACGTCCAGTCAAATCACACAGAGCTCTAAGAACCAGAAGGGGCCGAAGGAGAAGAAGTATGTTATGACCATGGATGACCTCGCTCCGGCTCTTCAGGAGTATGGAATCATTGTGAAGAAGCCCCATTACTTTGTTTGAGAGGGAACTAAGACTGGTCATTAGATGTTTATATTTACTGGCTGGTGCTGAACTGCTGTTACTTTCAAGATTAATCGGTTATTTTCAAGATTAATCGGACCAGTTCCGTTGAATCTGTGCCATTTTAAAACACTAGTAGCCCGACTTTCTGAAATTTTTGATTTTTAAAACAGCTGTTTGGAATCCAGAATATATTTGAACTGCACCGTTTATACTCTATGCTGGTTACTACAGCTACGTTTGTGAGATGCAGTAAATTTAATTTTTTTTAGGATAAGATGGGCAAAAGGTTTATGGCGAGTGGTAAAGAAATTAGGGTTTTTATAGGTTTTTGACCTTTGTTAGTTATGCCAGCTAGGAATTAGTTCAATTGTATAATTTTTGTTTTAATATCAATTTTCATATTGAATAATTTCATGTAAATCCCTAATTACTAAGATTTTAACATTTGTTCGCTTTTATGGGAAAACTTTAGACATTATCTACATCAGCACATGTTAAACTCATAGAATCTATCAATTTCTGGTGTCGGTAGAAAGTAACTAAATATGTAATAATTAGATATTTCAACAGCAACATGACTTATGTGGCAGTAAGTCTATGCTATGTTTAGATTTGGGGTCTTTTAAAGTTAAAAACATTATCACTTAATAAAAGGTGTGATTGTGATTAATATTCATTTCATATTTTATAAATTATTTAATTATGGCAATATTGTAGAGTTTTAGTAGGAAACACTGACTTTTCAAAAAGTATATAGATCATAGTGCATGTAAATCCTCTGAACAGGATATTCTATAACTTCAATCATTATTTCCTTTAAATTGCTTCTATATATCTGTAATTATAATTAAGATTTATTTTTAGCCAAATCTGAATTTTATAAATGCTTCCATACGTTTGACACCTTCACTGTAATCTGTCAACACGCACTTGGCCAGAGCGGGGGATAGTCATTTCAGTCCCTTCGAGAGAAGGCTGCGGGTGTCAGCAATTTGAAGTGGAATATTTATTATTTTCTATCATAATCAAATTAAAACATACCATTGTTTTTTTAATAATAAAAAATTGTACATTAACTAAAGTTTTTTTTTCACCTTTGCATAAAGACCAGTGACATGGGTTCCTCTTTTGATGATTTAAATTTTGAGTCGAGTTCTAAAAGTATGTTTAAATAAAATATCTCTGATATCTTTTAGATAATTTTGTGTCGTTAAAGACTACAATAATAAATAATTTAAGTTATATCAACATACTTTTTGGCGTTTACATAATAGTAGAGTAGAACAACTTGCCGGCGTCAGTGTTCCCGTCCAATTACGATGTGGGCATCTTCAAGAAAAGAGTGAATAGGTGTTTGTTGGGAATTTGTTGGAAATTGGGTCAATGCGCTTTACCATCATAGACCATATCACCACTTAACACCAGGTGGGATCGTGGTCAAGCATTGACCCTTAACCAATAAAAAAAAATGTGTACAACTCTGCATTGGTTGACCCAGCACAACACAGATAGGACGTCTTTATGATTTGGGGTTTTAAAAAAAAGGGTTCAGTTGACATTGTTTAATTAGAGAATTAGATTATTAAATTATACAATTAAAATAAGGATTTAAATGAAATAGGAGTTAGGTATCATATGGTTCTCTCAATAGCTTAGAATTGCTGAGCTACTCTTTCGCAGAGGGGACAAAGTGTCAGCGATTCCACTGGCATATACTTTTCATAACACCTCCCTTAAAGAAATAAACTTCGGATTTAAGGGGAGTTTATTATAAAACATGCTTTCTTTTATATTTGATTTTAATTTGTTGTATATGTTATAAAACAATCAGAAGTGATGGGAAAGGGGGTGTTATGTCCACATCAGAAGAATCGGTGGTGTCCTTAGTGGTTTAATTAAATTGGTTTCTTAATCTATTGTTACAATTCTTGTTATATATTCTAATACAACCAGGATTTCTAGGAAGACAATTGATTCTTAACTTAATAAGAATACAATAGATATAACGTTAATTACAGATAAATAGTATGTGCTATACTTCTCTAGATGAGACGGTTCCCTAATTTTATTAAATTGCTTTTTATATTCATAAAGCTGTGTACTAGATTTAAGTAGGGAATCGAAACTGTTACATTCATTGAGTTTTACTATGGGTCTTTAAAGATTTATCATTTTTTAAATGTTTACAACAATCATCATGAATTATATTAAAATTAGACATAGAAATAGTTATGGTAATGGTAATAACTGGGGGTAAAAGTAAGAGTTTTGTTTTGCCTTGTATGGCTTTGGCAAGTGTAAAATTCCTGTACTGAAAAATATTTCTTCGTGTGCTTTTAAACTTTCGTAGCACATAATGTGGCCGCTGATGCTCACTGATTGCTCGAATGTCTATCGATTATTAGTGATAGTCTATCACTATATGCCATTTCTGTAGATCGGAAACATCCTGTTTCTTTGAGACTACCCATATAGGAGATGACCAAGGAGACATAGATGGTTTAATAATGCCCTGATCTAACATTTGATTGATTTGTTTTTCTACTTCAGCTTTATGTACTTCAAGGAAACGATAAGTTTTAGTGTTTATACGCGTTTCCGATTTCGTAACTATGTTGTGTTCCACTGCTTCAATCTATGTGAAGTTAACTTTAGGTAAGATAAACCTTAATTAATCGAGCAGTTAAGTATACCAAGACCTTACTTCATAGGAGTTAAGTATACTAAAGTGTATTTTAAGAAATAATCATTCCCAACCCCACAAATTCTTGTCCGGGATAATAATCGATTAATATGGATACATACAACAAGCGTAAATGAAAAAGTATTTTTTTTTTCCTAACGAAGGCGAACTCAACGATGTAACGGCGATATAATTTCTATCTGAAAAACGACGAATGGTAATTACGACGATATATTTTATTTAAAGACGACGACGATATACATATTTTTTTAAAGACTACTACGACGATATGATGATTAATCCGAACGGTAGCGGTGACGAATTTAAGATGAGCGGAGCAACAATTAACGATTATTTGACCAAATTTGATGCGGACGACATGACTTATTCTTCTTCAAGATGGGCACAGGACGTGGAGGATAATGCAGAAATATTCGGATGGACGGCTCAACAAAAAATAATAATGGCACGCAGATCGTTGTCAGGCACGGCGGCATTGTGGTTAAAATCTGAAAAAGTATTTAAAACATATCAAGAACTTAAGACAGTGTTACAGAAAGAGTTTCCCGAGGCAATAAACAAAAAGCAAATGCATGAAATTATGAGTACACGTAAGAAGTTTCCTAACTAAAACTTACCAGTACATGCTTCATATGAAAAAATTAGGACGTAGAGCAAAATTTCCGGATTATATAACTATCAAATACATCATCGATGGAATACAAGATGTTGGTGACAGCGGCGTCGCTTTATAGAAATAGCATAATTGTCGGCAACAGCGACGTCCCCTTAGCTATACGATAGTAAATAAGGATTCCTTGTATTATATAGAGTAAATAGATATAAGATACATGTATATAGAATTAATATAATAATAAATACGAACACAAAACCGAGCCGACCGTAGTGAAAATGACGACCATATGGGGCCCGTTTTGCCCGCGCGCAAGCGGCTCTCTGTAAGGTAACGCCGTATTCGGGTAAGGGCTACGGCGCTACCTGGGAAAGTCAGTCGACCCATCGATCTATAGACAGCTGCGAGTACGGACATCAGTGCCCCGAATATTGACGAGATCGGTCGGCTCGGTTGGAATTGAAAGAAAAAGTTGATCGTTTGATTTGAGCGACCCTGTGCGATATCGCACCCCTCGACACCCCTTATCGAACGCCTCAAGATCGGCGTCGAATAATCACCACGGGACGGGCGTCCGGCATCTTATAAGAAACTAACAAGCCTGTCCAAACCGGGCCGCGTTACTCGCCCCATCGACGCGAGTGACGTACTGCGCGCCCAACATCTGGTCCTTCGAGCCGGATTCTCTATTATTCGACGATGCCGATCACAAGAAGTAATAAGGGATCGTCGAAGGAGCGGCCAATCGAATCGACGGTTCAACCAAGCAGTTCGGAGGCGACAGAGACAACGTCGTACGAAACGTACGACACCTCCGCGACTGTAACGACTCAGAATACGAAGCTAGAAGAAGCAACGGCGCGGACGCTTATAGAGAATAGACCCGCGTCAAAGAAATCGCAACGGCGAAGGGAGCGGGCGGCTAGAGCGGAGCTAGCCGAAAAGGAATTAAGAGAAGCGCAAGCAGCCGCTGCAGCCGCGAGACTCCGACTAGAATTGATCCAGGCCGAGAACGAAGAACATGATGACTCCGTTATAGAGGAACCGAAGGACCGGGAGGATCACGTCACAGCCTGGGTCCAGACGTCGGCGGGTCGTATTGATAAGGAGCCCGTGTTTACTCCGAGCCAGTTTTACTCCGAGAGCACGCCGGAGGACGTACTAGAATCACTGCGACGGTGCTACGGAAGGGCGGGCGCTTTGGTCCTAGCGGAACTAGACCGCATTAGGAAACTGCCGACCATGAGCGACTCCGCCTACGACATCTGCTCACTAGCGAGCAATGTCAACAATACCGTCGTAGCGATTAGGGGGCTGCGGAAACCGCAGTATCTGATGTCGCCAGAGTTATTGAGAAGCATCGTCGACAAGATGCCGACCATCTTGAGGTACCGGTGGTACGATCATATCATTGATAAGACTGAAGGTGACCCGGACCTCAACACGATGTGCAGCTTCCTCAATAAGATGGCAGACCGATGCAGGCCATACGCCGTAGCCGAGATAGCGACAAAAAGGCAACCGACGAGGCGGCAAACGACGTACGGCACCGCCAAGCCGCCGTGCCCGCAGTGTAAGGAAGAGCACCCGCTGTACGAGTGTCCTAAGTACAAAGGCGCCAAGGTGCAGGAGCGGTGGGAAATGGCCAAGGAGTCGCGCCTGTGCTACAAGTGCCTCGACGGCAAGCATAGAAAACAAGCGTGTCGACTACCGCCATGTCGCACCTGTAAGCGCTGGCACCACCACTCGCTGCACAACGAAAACCCAGAAGCGGAGCCAGCAGAGAACTCGGAAGTCGCTAACAATGTGCGACTCCCCGTCAACTGCGCGCGGACCAGCAGGGCGTACTTGAAGATAGCGCTCGAAGTATACGGGCCATCGGGATCGACGAAGGTGCTGGCTCTGCTAGACGAAGGCTCCACAGTGACTCTTCTGGACGCGAACGTGGCGAAGCAGGTCGGCCTCAAAAGGCCCAAGGAGTCGCTCCGCCTCGAGACCGAGGGCTGGAAGACTAAAATTTAGACAGAAATTTTTTGGACCATATAAAGTGATTAAGGTATCGGGAAGGGTAGGTTTTAGGTAATCAAGGTGGATAATAGCAAGAAAGGACGAAAGAAAACTGCAACTGGTGTAGATTTTGTGAAAAAGTGGCCCTAGCTAGACGTTGCCTTTGCCCACTAATGTCAGTATTTTATTAAGTTTTTTTTAAGATGATTTGCATAAGCGGTACAATTAGTTTCAAAATAAGCCGAGAGCATTCCTTTCGCGAAACCAACTTTGTTAAAAACATTGTTATAATAAGTTAGTCAATGAAGCTTAAGTTGGTTAGTTATAAGTTGTATTTTATTCTGTTATGGGGTCAGTTTTCTTATTTATTATTGTTTCAGTGACAATTTAAGACTTGTGTAAAGATGTTTTGTTGTTTTCTAAATATAAGAAGAGTAGTATTAAGTTTTTCTAAGATTATATTGTTTGTAAAAAGTTGTTGTTAATTTAACATAGCCAGTCTGAGGGCAGACTGAATTGCAGGAAGGCCGAGTAGGACTGATTGGTAAGAGCGCATAGCGATAAATTTTGAAAAAAGTAGAAAAAGATTGTCGTGTGACGCGACGGCGTCGCTCTCTCGCATGTCGGCTACCAAAAGAAGAAAGACTTATTTTTATAATAACGTTAACTAAACGAGCAGTTGAGTATACTAAAGTGTGTTTTAAGAATTAATCTACCCCAACCCCACATACAAACATATACATTTATCTAATCTACTTAGTGTAACACTTATTTTAATTGCTTTCCTCCAGAGTCATTTTAACCTAATATTTGATTTCAAGAATCAACTGCATATGTCTTTTTTTTCGTCATTGCAATGCCTGTAAATATGCTGTCTTTAGACACAATGTCAAAATAAATCGTATCCCAAATTTTTCAAGTCAAAAATTTTTTGATCACAGTATTATGTTCACAGAAATTTAAAAATAATTAATTGGACATTGCTTCCACATCTTAACAGAATTTCGTTGCTTATTATAATTGTTAAACTAACTAAATTGTCCTAAGTACAATATCTTACAAAATACATTAATATTTGTAGTACTATTTTAATAATAATGAGCTAAATTCGATTTTCTTAAGTTCTAAGAAAATACTGCTTAATACTGATTGTGTAAGTCTTCACACAGACTACACTACGCGCACATCACTGCACTGTACACCCTCACACTAGTTGTCATCAGCTGCATGCACATACCCTTGCTCCATCCGCCGTAGACGTCCGTACTGCAACCTGGCGTCGGCTCGCCTGCATCATCTCCGGGTACACGAACACGAGGGTTAAGCTCTGATCAGCAATCTACTACATGTAAACCCACCCGTGATCCTATAATGCTGTCTGGTCCAATCAAAAAATGATCCACCAATGCCCATCCGGCTCGTAGGACTCATGTTAGTTTGTTCCGGAGACACCAGCTCGGTTGCACCACGCACCATACACACGGGAACAAAATAAAATACTTAAAATGATTTCTACGTGTTATGAAGGCATAGATAGCGACCGTCTTGTGTTGGTTGACGCTAATTTTTCCAATTACTTTTAAAATTCGAGCCGAGTGATACATACAGTTATACATTTAGTGTAAAAATTTTCAGATAACTTTACCGGGGTAAACAATTTTGCTACAAAAAATACTTAAAATTTACTTTAAAGTATTTTCAACCTTTCTGTAACGAATTAAATTGATCAAAGGATAGACAGGCAATAAGGTCATAAAGTACGACCGCGTACAAGTAAACGTAATGCTAGAAGGCCTCCACTACATGGACCCACGGTATGATGAAGGTCACGGGAATTCACTGGATGCGAACAACGCCAGACTTACCGAAGTGACGTTCTTTGAGGAAGGTCTATGTCCAGCAGTATACGTTTATCAGCCGTGATGATAATAAATTAAAATACAAAATTGTATAAATTCGGATTAATTTATCGGTATTTATTTTTTACGTTTATTTCTCATTTTTAGCGTAAACTGTGTACTGCTATACTCTAGATCCATCGGTTTGGAGTAGAGATCTTTAAAAGAGGTATTTGTTCTGATGCAGGCATCTGTTGACTGATAATTGATTAATATTTTAGGATGGTTTCGGATTTTAGCAATTTTGTTTCATATGTACGCTTTCGTGTAACGTATCAAGACGTATATTACATTTCCTAGTAATAACAAACAGTACAAGCTTAATAAAAAGTACAAATATTAAATCTAAAAAAGATCGTGTCTTATGAAATATACGATGTTTAATACTTTGAAGTTTATTGGCCAGTTACCAGGTACGTATTAAGAAGTAAATACCTGGTTTTAAAACCTGGTCGTGTCATCTTTGATCAACCACCAAATATCGATTAACGAAATATATTTGTTTTAATAACTGTAAATTTTTGCGGGAGCGTTTTAGTTAAATTTATCAAATGGAAGCCGAAAATATTCACGAGGCTCTCAAGCCCATATCTTGGCTGGCTGGTCGTTGGGTAGCTCAACAAAGCCATGGTTTTACACCCAATGGAAAAGATTTCCAGTACCTAGAGGATATAGAATTTATATGTCTTGGTAAGTTTTATAAGACATAGTGTTTTTTTTTTTAAATGGCTTCACGCAGTGTATTTTGCTTATTATGTTAAACATTTTTTATTTTTATTTATTAAATCAATATTATGAATTTAAAAATAGTTTTTCTGCATCGTTGAGCATTTTCCTTTAAGCACCACATCTACCAGCCTGTGCCTAGCCACTAGGATTTTTCTATTCAATTTCAAATCAGACCTTTCCCAAATTTCTATAACTATTACATAAGTTCTAATTTATTTTTTCAATCAGAACATTTTTAAGCCACACATCTCAAATTCCAGGTAATATATTTTTGCTCTAGTTCTTCATAGTTTTTAGTGAAATTATATTACTTTCATGCATGCTCATCATCAATAGATAGACATCCTCTACTAGACATAGGTCTCAACCAATAATGAGGGGTTTGGGCAATCTCCTACATACTGATCCCAATGAGGGTTGGTTGGGAGCTGGAGTCTTGTTTGTTGATTAGTAGGGTGTAAAACAGGCAGGTCAGCTTGGCTTAGATCCACTTACATAGATACACAATTAAAACATAATATCTGCTATGAAGGGTATTTCGCAAATATTTATATTGCCAGCCTTTTCCACAGCTATATTGATGCCAACATCACATATTACTTATTTATTTGTCTTCATTAAATGTGAATTTATAGCAAAAATAGTATGTCACCTGATACATACCACTGTTTCTTTAAAACATATTCCAGTTGTTCGTCATCAGTATTATGTTTATAATCACAGAAATAATAAAAAAAAAAAGAAAGAAAGAAAAAAATTACATAGACTTTTACAATATAATTTCAAGGTAAAAATTAAATATTTCAGGTCAACCAATGTTTAACTACATGTCACTATCCCGTAATCCTGATAACAATGCACCTATGCACCAAGAAAGGGGCTTCTTACGTATAAACCCTGGGACTGATGAATTGGCCTTCATTGTGAGTCACAACTTTGGACTTGCTTCTATTGAAGAGGGTCGTGTGAATGAAGAGACTAAACAAATATCCTTGGCCACCGTAAACATCTGTAGGCCGTCATTTTCAAAACCTCCACACGTTAAAAGTTTCAAAAGGGAAATCAAATTACTGTCTCAGGAAACATTAGAAATAGTTTTATATATGGAAACATCAAATGCTCCTTTGAGCGAGCACTTGAGAACTGTATATAGGAAGAAGATATAAATCAATATTTTACTTTGTAATGGTAGCTACCTGTTTATTTATGTATCAAACTTGTATAAAAAATCCTAAATTTATTAAAAAAAAATTATTTCATTTAACCATTTATGTGTGTAAAATACCCTGGTGTTAATTGTATATACTATTATGAATTGTTTATTAACATGTTTACACAGGCATCACTTAAATTCATTGCTTTCAAGCTTAAAATTTATTTAAAGCCTTCTTAACGACATTGTATTTTTTAAATAGTTCAAAGATAACATTATCTTTAATATCTGTTATTGATCTTGTTATAAACAGTTCATTCTAATATAAAGCTATTATAACTCAGCTTGTACGAGCTACCATGTACCATACCCACTCAATCTTCTAGTGGAAGTATATATGGACAGGAATTTATTTTAGTGAACAACAGCTTTTGTGAATATGTGATCTATATCAACTACACTTGGCTAGTCTGGTGGATAAATGACTTTGATTTTCTCCTTTAAAAATATAGACCCGAATTCTTAGTTTTATTCAAATTCAAATTATAAAATGAACAGGACTCCCATTACTATGCAAAATATCTCTTTCTTAAATTTCAATTAAACAATCTATTGAACAATTAATAATTAAGTAGTTCTAAACTTCTGTATTTCTGTAGTATCTCATCTAAAAGCGGTGAAAAAATTATTGGTATGGTCTAATGATATTGTCTGATGAGCATAGAATTTTTCTAACATTTCCAAGTGTAATCAGTCTAGTGTCACCTGTAACATTTCCTTTTATCCGTTACACATTGCATCTGCTAATATTTAGTTTCCACTTAAGGAGCTTTTATCGTGTTTTGGTGTATATCCATTGCCACTTCAGCAGTTTACAGATATTATATTTTACCAGTTTTTATGGATAGAAGAGGATCCTGCTGCGATTTTACACTAGATGGCGCTGTAAACTTTTAAAAGTTCGGACATACTCTGAAACTTGAAAATGTAATGTATGAAATTTTATACCGAATTTAATACTATGAGACCGCAGGAGAAGTATCGAGTAAAAATATTTGTTACGAAATACTACGATGCAATAGAAGAAGTTCGCATCAATTACATTTATTTCGTATATGTTAATGTTTTACTTAATTATATAGTAATGAACAAAAAATATTAGGTCAGTAATTAAAGTTCCTCTAACGAGAACATAATAGTAATGTCCGATCAACGTTGCTTAGTGGCAGAATTAGACAGTGTATAGACCTAGACAGAATCTAGAATTAGAAATCTACTTCACGGACTTACTTATAAATCAGTTTACTGGTTCAATTTCTAGTTGTATTATAAAGTTTGATTTGATTTTTTAGATTCAATAGATGCTTTATTGCAGTTGTTAAAATGTGAAAGCCAGAGTATTTCAAGTAACGGCGCCTACTATCACTTAAGACCATGTGAAATAAAAGACAACATTGGGCTTAGATAAAAGAACTTTAACATAAAGAAATAAAACTGATGCTATTTACTAGTTTAAATTTGGTTACAATTTAGGGCATACATGATTCTCTAATGACACCCCGATTAATCATGACCTCGACAGTTGCAGGATCCGCTTATGTTCGCAGTGCAACTGAAGTGTTTGAAAGCCGGTGGATACCGGCACGGGCATGGACATTTCCCCCCATCATATTTTCCAGTGATAGAAGTGGACACTGCGTCGTGGATGTACGGAATCGGCATTTCGGATTGTTGTCTCATGCGGTCTATATTGGGTGGTTGAACATAAGATTGATTATAATTCATCGAAGATGGATCTTTCGTAGCTCTTTTAGGTCCGTCTGATTTATTAGAAACTTGGGTTGAATATAGGTCTGGAGCGAAGTTACCTGAGGTGATACCGCTACTAGACGGCTCTGGTAGTGTGTGGTAAGTTGTAGAGCTTTGAAAAGCGAGCTCTTTGTTACACTTTCCCTTCATACTGCAGTAACCCTTTCCTTTATTCAAGCATTGAGGTCTATTACGATCTGCATCTTGAAGCATGGATTCTTTGGAAGTTTGAAAGTTTTGTGATGGTGAAGGTGTAGGTTCAACTGGAGGGGAGTAGTATGATGAATATTGATTGGTAGCCGTCTGATCTCTGTTCATACCAACGGGTGGTTCAGGACCAAGGAAACTGCTCTGTTTGGATGGTAACCGTTGTTGTGATTGAGTTTGCGATTGTGCGGCACTTTCTTCAGATCTTCCCATGACACGCTGATTTCCCGACGACGGACAATTTACAGGGATCTGCTGTCTGCAAGGTGGTGGTGCATTCGTGTTCTGTGACATCTGATTATACGGACATTCGTTTTGTCTCTGTAAAAATGGACATGTCCTATTTTGTGCAGCGGGTGCCGCCGGAAAACTGCCTTGCCTAAAACATGGAGGAACGTATGGAGTAGATATCGCTTGAGGGTAACCCGCCTCGCTCACCCGAGGAGCTGTTCGATTCATTTCACGGGTACTTCTTTCATAACCTTGTGCTGGTGCCTGTCCCGCGTAGAGCTCTGCGTGCGATTGTTCGTTATAACCATAAGGGCAGTACTGCGGTTGCGCGTTTATGCACATGGGTGCGTTTCTACAGTTCTCAACAGTGCAGTATTCTTCGTCCGGACAAGAGTAATCAGAGAGACTTGAACCTGACACCGCATGTTGCGGTGGACACGGCCGATATACAGGACAGTGCGGCATGTAGTGACGAGGAAAGCTGTCTACGCATGGCCGTGGCAGCGGCATGCAGTAAAGGCTCCTCTTACGCCATCTTTTCCTGCCTTTTCGGCACGGCATTTATTTATATTATTTATTTATCAATGGTTGTGTAGTTCTGAAATGGGAATAATTGTAAATGTTAATAAACAGCTCCTTTAATGTTTTCTCTTCTAAGACTGCGGACTTTCTCTCATAAGGAATCACGGTCATTCATCACGCCAGCTCATATCTCAATGTCAGCTGTGATATGTCCACGAAGGGTAGATCCTAGTTTTTCTTCACAATAGTTCTTACACCTGAAGTTCAGGCTCAGTGGGGTTCTATAAGAGATGAGTTATTACTACTACTTCTAAGAATATATTGAGATAACATATTCAGTAAAACTTACGTTGTGTTGATGACGAAAGTTGTTTTATATAGACATCATCTATTGCTTTATGTAAGCTCCATATTCATGATTTATTCATCTGACGGAACATCTAGAGACCTTATAGTGTCTTCTGAATTGTTTTCTGATTGTCAAATGGCTATTCAGTAAAAAGGCGGAGTTAAAAAAGGTTTAAATTTGAACAGTTTATAATAACAATGTCAAAGTAAAGAAAAAACAGAATATTCTGTTTAAGCCACTTATGTACAAATATACACCAGCTTAAATAAACGACAACGTATATTAAATATATACTGATTTTTTAACTAGAAGATGAGGAAAATGAAAGAGAACAAGACCTTAATCATCTTGAGGTTGCAGAAATGGAAAATAATATACGTGAAGCTCAAGAATAAAAGGGGAATTAAGCTAACCACGTCGTTACCATTCGTTATATGTTACTAGATCATAATGCATCATATGTAGTTTCCAGTATCCAGTATTATCGCCATCAAATGACTAGAACTGAATACAATTCATCCCCCGTTATTAAGAGAGGTCTATTTTTGTCGCTATTATGCAGTATTTATACCCACTAAAACCCTCTCGGTGGTCATCCTCAGTGAATTGCGGAAGGGCTCGGGATCTCCTCACCGGCGCCTCCCTGCTCTCCTGTTGAGCACATCTCAGGGAATATTGTTAAGCTCCCTAGCAACAATAGTGTACTACGATAAAATACCAGACCACTTCATACTCGTCGTCTGCCCCAGGATCACTCAATAAGCATTGAGAGCCTCCAAAGCTCACGAACCCAACAACACTTTCAGCCGCCTTACTACAAGGAGGACTTACCTTAGTCCTATTCCTGATAGCCCGAGACTATAATGCTAATTATGGAAGCATTTGTCCAGTAGTAGACGTCCATCGGCTGATTATGTAAATTTTTATTTATAAAGTTATTGGTCAATGCTTGACCACGATTCCACCTGGTGTTAAGTGATGATATGGTCTATGTCGGTAAAGCGCACTAACCTAGTATATGCCTATTTACTGTTTTCTTGAAGACGCCCACATCAAATTTGGACGCCAATTTTCTTCACCAACCCGCATTGGGTCAGCGTGGTGGTTGACAGCCCAAGATTGAAGTGTTCGATAAGGGGGGTCGAGGGGTGCGATATCGCACAGGGTCGCGCTCAAATCAAACGATCAACTTTTCTTCCAAGTGCCAACCGACCCGACCGATCTTGTCAATATGCGAGACGCCGATGTCCGTACTCGTAGCTGTCTATAAATCGATGGGTCGACCGACTTCCCCAGGTAGCGGCGTAGCCCTTACCCGATTACGGCGTTACCTTAGAGAGAGCCGCTTGCGCACCGTCAAAACGGGCCCCATGTGTTCGTTATTTTCACTACGGTCGGCTCGGTTTTGCGTTCGTATTTATTATAAACATTTATTTTATGTACACATATCTATCGGCGCGATACATGATTCGCGACATTTAAAAAGAATCACATTAGTTAAATAAGTCAAACAATCAAAAAACATCTTTTATCTGTTTGGAATCGATTGTAACTTGTAATTACTGAAGTCTTTGTTCAATATCACTCCTTGTA
>DWLS01004141.1:0-14464 GCA_018246255.1 Pachliopta kotzebuea | reverse complement strand
TAGAAATTTACAGGAGATCAATATCATGTAAGTAGGGGGTCTACACAACACGGAGAAACATGGCAAGGGGTCTACGACACAAAAAAGTTTGGGGAACTCTGATAAAAAGTCTCGTATACAATGTGGCGTTGTGTAATATCATCCTAACGTTCTAAACTCATAACTTCCAGGTGTGGGTAAAGCCAGCAGCAAATCCGGCAAGCACAAGTGGGTGCCCCTGGACATCGATGTAAAAGCAGCGAGACCCAATAAACATGGACCTCCTCATGTACCCAGACCTGACAATGGTAAGTGTTTATCAGATTTATCCTATACTAGTACTTGCCCGTTTCATTCGCAACAAAAAAACTAGGTAATGAAAAATTATATAAAATTAATATATTCAAAACATTACCATAGCATACATACATCAGCCGTTGAGGCATAGCGACATCCCATTCCGCACGGACGTATGCCAAGAAAAAGAAGGTAATAGTTTTTTGTTTTAGACATTTGTCATCATCATGGACAGATTGCGGGCTGTCCACTGCTAGACACAGGTCTCTCCCAAGGATAGTCCTGTAGTATCCGGGTATCAATAATAGGAGTAAGTTAAGCACTGCCTGTCGTAGAACGTGACTGAAGGGGTGATCAGGTTCGCGGGTTTTGAGGACGGGGACCCTCAATGGACATTGAGTGAGCCCGGGGTAGACAAGTACGAAGTGGTCTCATACTCTGTCGTAATATACTGTTCATACTTAGTTCTCAGCAGAGCAGTCCAGGGAGGCACCGGTGAGTTCCATAATATATACCGGTCCCTTTCGTAATGCATTGAAGATTATCATCGATGGGGTTTAGTGGGTTTATATCCCACATAACGCTGAGTTCTCCCAGAAGCAGAGTATGTTTTGAAGATTTCCCGTGTGACAAAAAAAAGTCTCTCCTTAGGAACGCCACATAGCTTGATCTTCGACTATCTTGCGCAGACTGGCGGCGTTTCGTACATCTACAGCTGTTCTCTCTATCGTTTCATAATTAGATTTAAATCCAGACACAGTGTCGCTGAACGGGGAGGACGCTAGAGGGCGCATCGGTAACAGGGGTCGCGGAGCAACGAGAGGACGCGGCGGTCGCAGGGTCGCCCCGCGCCCGGCCTCCGCCCTCCCGCTGCCGCCGCACCACACGCTGTTCCATCACGACTTCGCTCATCACGACTTGCCTCAGGTACATATCAAGCGGTAACAAATGAAGCCATGGATAATAATGAATCATTTCCGTCTACTTTTCTAAGTTTATGTTATATTATCACCAACTCTTTTTTGGTATCTATATAGAAACAGGACTTGCCTTCTGGTACTTACTCACTAAAATCCTATCAGATGATGTCCTCTCAATGTTGGAGAGGTCGTGGTATCTCTCATGAACTACTGCAGACCAACTATATAGATATTTGTTAAAAAATACAACTCAGGAATTATCTATAATTGAGGTGAATTGTATAGTTGATATAAAAATAACCTTTATTAGGCTCAAAGGACCAAGTTAATACATTTAAGAAGAGACTAGAATGAGAGAGAGAGATATTTTGTCAATGATTAATTTAAAAGATCAATATTTGAAGCCATAATATACCATCTAAGCAACCTTAATAATTTATTGCCAGGTAACTAAGTAAATTGTTAATTATAATTAAGTTTGCTTATAATTATGGGTTTGTTTCAAATTGATGAAAAAAAAAAATTTGTTTTAAAAAAATGCTTTTTGACACAAATCCCAATAATTCATTTTGTGGTATATAAACTCTTTGTTGAGCCAAAAAAGGGTTTACTATATCGAATCTAGTCCCTGATCCAAAAGAAACCCCCCTGTCTGCTTTATTGGAGTGTTTGGACCATATTTTGAGTACCATTTGCTTGTGGCCTTTATTGATATGTATATATATTATAAATCACGCACTTTTGGTAAGGCATGGTTTTTTCAACTAACAAATCATCTGATTTTTTTTAAATATGTTAATAAATATTAACACTTTTATAAAGTATTGATAGTGTTAAAGTTTTATGTAGTGAATGGGCAGTTGCATTTATTCTCTATCACCTGATTGCATCAGACAGAAGAGACAGATGTTCTGACTTAAACACTCCGGAACGCTTGTAACTTTTAAAATGAAAGAGCTGCATGGATACTCTAACAAAATAAAATTAAGTGCACTAATAGGAGACGAGGAATTCAAAGTGAAAAGTCTATAGCTCTTCCAGTTAGGAAGATATGAAAAGCCTAAGAAAGCACTGAAGTGGGAGAGGGAAAAAGAAAATTTCCTTAGGAATTGAATGAATGACCTTTGTGATTGAAGCATGTAAATTATCCACTAGGCTATTCAGGAACAGTTTAGCCTTATAAGGTAATAGACCCCCAGATACTGAGACACATGCTTTGTCTTTCCAGCATTTGTTATTCACACATGATGGTGAAAGCTTTGACTGTTCATTATCTGGGTCTAGTTACTTTAATAAATACACTAGCCTACCCTTCTAACTAGAATACGGTAACATTTGAACTTTACTGTTTGTTTATTCCATAATTTGTATGCACCAATTTAGTATGTTTTATGTAGTAATTTATATATATAACTGTATCATATTTATACTAACATGATCATGCACCCTTAATTTTTTTGTTCAATCCTTTAGTAGACTGGGAAAAGTGATAGTTGTCATTGTTCACCTGATGGTAAATGATATATCTACCATTAGCAATGTGTTCCTAATTAGAATTATATACAATACACTATTACGACCACTTGGAGCATAGTGTTAAGTCTCGTTACCCCTGTAATATATAACTTGCTATGGCATCTTAGAAACTAGACCAATAGCCACCTCAATACCATTTGGTGTTGCGTAATCTAAGGTGGTATTTAACTAAACAGTTACCATCAACAGAGACTTATGGCATGTTATCATACTTGAAATTTCGATCATATTTTGCTTATTGCTGCATTGGTACTTAACTAGACTGTTACCAGTAACAGACACATATCAGTATATTGACATGCGATAAACCAAATCACACTTGACAAGCATGGTGAATTAATAGTGTTGATTCCTTCCTTGCAAAATTAGTCTTTTCGAAAACACTATTACTAAAATAATAGTACTCTGAATTTAGGGTTTCAGTACTTTTAAGTTGGAATCAATAAAGGCAGATTGTCAGCTCCAGAAAGCAATCTTAACCTTGACTATAGTCCTGAGCCATGAGAGATCAACATTATATTTAAACAAGGAGGTTTTTCTTACTGTTTCGTTCGTACGTAATATGAATTTGGTTTGGTTTTGGTTTATATATACATATAAATATTAATCGTGCTTTATATGGTGCTCAAAATAATCAAAAAAATAAAATCTGGCCATATTTGGGTTCATGGTTTCTCATATTGGTCTTTTATATGGTTATCATACTAATGTGTTATGGTTTATATATTCATTGGTGTACTGTGGGTATTGTTTTATGTTTTTCTCATGTCATCGTGCATGTCGTGATTATGCGCCTCCGGTGTTTTTTTTACATAAATTAGATCCAATAGTCTTTTTCCTTAGATAAAACTAGATTTTACAGATTTCATTTTATACATAATATCTATTACGTCGATGTTTCGAGCTGCGTGGTCACTGGTGGTAGGCCACCACCGCAGCTCTTACTGTCGGCAAAGAGTACTGTGCAAACATTAATGTATATAAGAATGTAATATGGTGTACTTTGGTCTGAGAGGCGATGCCTGAAAGAAGTAAAGTAATATGGTAAACGAATGGAAGAGACAGAAACATGTGGTATAAAAAAGAAATTTAGGGAAAAGGAAAGAGAATAATAAGAAAAGAAAACAAAACAAATGCACACCAGGACCGTTACCCAAAACACGAAGAGGGAATGCGAATCAAAAGAAAAAAGAAAACATTATTGTATTATAAAGGTTGCTGGATGCTTATGAAATTACTGGGGTAACGAGGCTTAATACCTTATGTCTCAAGGCAATGAGCCCAATGTGCACCATCTTAATCAGTGCTGTGTTATGGGCAAGCATATGACTCACCATCAGGTGAACGATGCCTTTGTGTCGACGAATAAAAATAATCTCTGATTTTATCCGGCATATAAGGAGTTTGAATGTTAGGTGTCATCACCTAGCCAGCTACCAAGTTCGCAAATCTGCCGCCAGAACAGTGAGACTGTTACGAAAATAATCCACGGTACCGTAACATTGAGGAGCTGCTTTTTTCTACATTGAACTGTCATGCATTTATAACTATGACTTAAGGAATGCTATCTATCAAATAAGTGAATGAAGGTGTAAAAATAAAGCAGGAGATGAAACAAAGTCACCAAAATTTGTAAAGAAAATAGCTGTGGAAGGGTGTTAGATGTGTGTAAGAAGAGAAAAATGTTAAAAGAATATTGTAAAGGAAAGATAGAGAATGATAGAAAAAACGGAAAAGAAAAGTAAACAAGATGAAGAAAGAGATGGTAAAATTCCCAGTCCCGTTTTGCTGGAGAATAAATGAACTGAAACAGATATCTGTCGCCTCATTTCTCTCGTGACCATGGATATTTGATAGTAATCGAAATGTCGGTAATGAAATCTGTTAAAATTTTAGTTTTATTTATAGTACAATCAATCTAGCATTAAGTGTCCAATTTGTGATCTATGTTCTAATGAACTTATAACTATAGTTGTTAGATATTAAAATAGACCAAGTATTGCACCGGAGGCGCGTGTACGGTAGCGTGCTCCCCCGCCCACTCCCCAACCTTCCCCTCTCCCGTCCAGTTGCGCGTGGCTCAAGCGGGCGTCGCACAGGGTCTGATGCTGCACTACGGCGCTCTGCACGTGGCGCCACTCGCGCAGGCCTTCTACTACAACGCAGCGCCGGCGTATGGCCTCGGCCTCGACCACGCCACATTAAAGGACCTAATCAAGAAGCAGATGTGAGTAACACATATATATTAACATCTTCATCTCCCGATCTGAAAATTAAATCACCACGCTGTCTAGTTACCTAAGGAAGGTCTTTATTGCTGGAGACTGTCTAGGTATCACCTCAGCAGCAAACAGTACTGTGCAAATATTACTATGTGGTAGAAGGTGTTTGTAGCTAGTTAAATTACTGGGGTAGAGAGACATCTTTTTGCACATTGTGGTGCAGTGTTTAATGTTCTTAACCCTTCTTTGCATGATGATGGAAATTTCCATCATAACATTTGATGCGAGTAAAAGGGTACACAAAACCGGTGCACCTTACATTAGTTGCTCCTTGCAACTTTTTACAAAGCCGTACCGTAAAACGAAACGCAGTTGGCAAAAACAACTAACATCACTGTTAATTATCAGGATTTCAACTTGTAATTCCGCTGTTTTTTGTATAAAATAAAACATACAAAGAAGAGTTAACTATAGCCAGACTATACTATTGTTTTCTTTAGTCGCTTCTTATATATATAGTACTGTTAATATCAGATGGCCACGAATATCTTCAGTATGCTGCTATTCATTGCTAGTCAGATTGCATTGTAACACTTTAATATTAAAACCAGATCAGTCATGGAGTTTAGCTGGTGGTAGTCTTATTGAATCTGCCTAATTAGTTAATACCTTCATATTCTAAATTTACCCTTTCCCTTAACTTTTATAACTTGAGGTCATATATAAATTGAAGTAAAAGTGACCAAGAATTATATTATAATTTTGTGTTTTATCATCATCACACGATTTATGTCCACTGCTAAACGTAGGCCTTCCCCAATAATAGGATATGGCTTTCTCTGGTTATAACTTTATATATTAATTGTGGTAATACTGAAGTGGTGAATAACCGTTTCCAGCGAGTATTACTTCAGCGCGGACAATCTCGCGCGGGACTTCTTCCTGCGCCGTAAGATGGCCGCAGACGGTACAATCCCGGTCACGCTGATAGCTTCGTTCCACCGCGTGCGCGCGCTCACCGCGGACGTGCAGCTCGTTCTCGACGCGATACGCGACTCCGACAAGCTGCAGCTCATCAACGGGTTCAAGGTAACTACTCAAAAATAATACAAAGCCTATTTGATTAGTTTACCTCGCAAAGGTAAGGTTTAAGCGCGCCACCGCAGGTCTTATTCTTTTTTTTGTCGCGGAGGAAATGTTCAAAAGATACCCTGCTTCTGGGGGGAAGTTAGAGTAATGTGGGATTTATACCCAGTAAAACCCAATCGGTGGTGATCCTCAGTGCATTGAGGAAGGCACCAGGATGTACTGCGGAACTCACCGGTGCCTCTGGATTGTTGCTGTGCATATCCTGGGGAGAACTGTTGCCCGCCCAGCATAAACAGTATGCTACGACAAAGTAGACTACTTCGGACTTGTCCGCCTCGGGCTCAGTCAATGGACACAAAGCCCATAAACCTACTCCGTTTACCTTACTCCTATTCTAGATAGCCCAATACTACAGGGCTAACTTCAGCTCTTATTCCTACTGTCAAACATGCAAAAACTGTGCTCCAGTCCAAACGCTGTAGCAATTGAATTTTCTAGGATAAAGAGACTTAACATTTATTTATTTTTATTTTTTCTTTTTGTATATAAAAATATATGGCGATTTAAGGAAAAGTTTACAAAAGGCGAGGTTAACTTTAATAGAGTTCTCTTCTAGCAAACCTTCGTGTGGAAAGGAACGTACATGCTTTATGCGAGTACAACATGTGTATATAATCTATGTTCACAAATGTATTGTGATGCTGTAGAATTGTACTTCTATTTACGTTAAGATGGTTACTGTATCTTCACGCGATATCGAGATCGTATATAGTGGAATTCTCTCCTAGAATATTCTGGTTCTCATATTTGGACAAACTGAACACATATTAATGCTGGTAATTAGGGAAAGATGTTTGAAAAATTCTCCCACTATCTAAACTCTTAAATACATAGCTTTGGATTGAATTGAGGACCCACAGGTTTTAAGAAGTTTGGAGTATTGGTTGTAGTATTTTTTTAAATATTGATAGTGACATTTTTACATCATTGATATTTTCTTTTAAAGAGAGATCCATTTCAAAATGACTACCATCAGACTGGGACAATTCTTTGACAAAGAGTTTCTCTCCTGATATGCACCTAGTCAGATCTTCAGCTATATGCAGTCATTTAATGTAATTATCATCAAGCTCCCGCCCGTCTATTATGATCCCTCCCAAATACACCACTTACCCCCCTCTTATGAGATTTAGCAGAAAATTAAAAAGTATGTGCGTGATTATTTCCGCAGGTACGAACAGCATTCGAACCTACCAAATGGCCAATACTCGACATAACTTCTGGTACGAACTCCGACGATGGCGACAAAACCGACAAACCGGAACCGGGCGAAGCCAACGAGAAAACCGATAAACAGGATGAAAAGGCGGAAGAAACCGAAAACAATGATGTTAAGGATCAACCGAAAAACATTGAAAATGTAATTGAAGATTTAAAAAACGATTCAGACACGCGGGATGTGAAGACAGTGGAAGTTAGAGAGGAGATAAAGGAGGTGGAGGCGCAGAAAATGGAAGCGCCGAGCATAGAAGAGAAGGTGGAGAAAAATTATATAAAGGCTGATGAAGGCGCTAAGCCAGTAACCATTGAGACAGAGGTGAGTTTACTAGTAATTAGTAATGTAAGTAATAAAATCCATAACAACATGACATTGGTTAGGTTGGTATACATTACATCACATTATTCTCACCTCATTGAGACATTCATTAATTGTCAAGTCTCGTTACTGCCAGTAATCACTTACTACAACACCTTTTAAGCTAGAACACTAATGTAAACTTGTACTTAGCTGGTCTCCAACAGTAAAGATCTTTGACCAGAATCACTGACAACTAAAAAACATCAAATTTCTTTATTTCTCTAAACGAACCATGAGACTAATAAATTCGCGGTAAGATCGAGGGTGGTGGAAGCGATTGCTGATAGGCGTTAGACCGTTGATTTCTGCGAACTCTGTTTTCTGCAGCCGAATACCTGAGAGACGCCTTACAAGCAGTAAAATAATAAACTCTTTAGATCTGAGAGTCATCTGCTAAGCCAGATGTATCGGGGCTAGAACTAAATGATTAAATTTATGGTTTAAATATTTATTGAAAGCGCATTTTGACCTAAGTGATTTTACACCTGCTGGTTTTAGAGGTTTACTGCTTGAATTCGCGATCATATGAGTAATGAAACAGATTTACAGGAATCAATGCACAGAGAGATTATAAGAGAGTACCCCATAGAAGTACAGTGTAATATGAATACAATTGATTGAACGATATTGAAATGCTTGCCGATATTTAGTTGCTATATTACATAAGACTACAAATTCCATGTTGAATCAGTTGGAAAAACAGTAATAAAAGTGTTATAGTTAAAAATACAGAGCCTGTATAAGCTGTTAAATCTCACTATCCCAGTAACTTAATCTATATATATATATATAAACTTCTTTCTTTAACAAGTCTACCGGATACTTTTGTCTGATTTTGGAATAAAATTAAATATCTTTTTAATGTTTTCAAAAAAGTTTTACTGGCTGTGATTCTCTGTTGCTGGAGACTGTCTAGGTAGGTACCACCGCAGCTCCTATAGCAGCCAAATAGTAGCCTACATTATTATGATCCAAATTGTACGGTCCTGTAAGCCAGTGAAATTACTGGGGTAAGAAGAATTAACACCTTTTGTTTAAAGGCGCGATGGTGTATATACCATCTTAACAAGCGCCATGTTGTTATGGGCAAGAACATCACTTACCATCATGTGAATGCTGTGCTTGTGTAATTGCTTTGTACAATAGTAAAAAGTATACCGCTGTGGTGTAATTTCGGTCGTGTACATACATGCACTATACGATCAAACCGCCACGCGGGCACACTAACGCAGCTCAACCGAACCGCTGGCACCATTATGGTTCAAACGGCTCATACGTGTTGCTACATTTTCTTAAATCTCCAATGAACACTTCTCACTTATTCAAGTGATAACTGCCAAAAAGCAGCACCGTTATGACAGCAGATTGACACTGAGTGCAGTAGCTTTACATATTCAAAAACGATCACTACACAATCTTCATAACATGTAGGTGGGGAATCGAACTAAGGACCACATTACCATAAAATGTTCTCATAGACTGTTCTCCTACATACATTGCATATAATATAATGATTATGAAATTTATTTAGAAATATATTGAAGCTTATATCACAGACGGCGCTGTATGCTAAAGTTAACGATGAAAAACCAAATGTGCTGAAAGGCGAGGAAGAGAAAGTGAAGGCTGAAGAGATAAAGGACAATAAGAAAGATGAAATAACAGAACGGAGCGATGAAAAGAAACCGTCGGAAACTGATGATCCACCGCTGCAAACTGAAAATACTGAAGAGAAACCTGGCGAGAAAAAGTAAGTTTTATTTATTATAAAACTGTTTAGGAACTTCAAAAAATATAACCCCAGAAAAAAGACAGGAGCTGGTTTTTACCTTACCTTTACCAACACTTTCCGCCAACTTGCATACTGAGTGTCTCTGAAAAGATAATAATATCTATGTTTAGCAGCTGATATTACTATTATAAAAAGAAATGCATTATATAGTTTTATTATACAGGTATCTATTACCTTTTAAGATTAGAATGTCCTAGAATGAACGGAGGAATAAATGTTCCTGCTTGCGGATGCTTCAGACACAAAGGTCCATGAGTTCGATACTCAATGAATTATCTTGTTTTCCACCTACCAGTGTTGAACTTGACCTTTCACATCTCAAACTAGAAGAACTAGGGTTTTTTTATTTCGTATTCTCTATATTCATCACTTCATTTTATTTAGCAAGAGTATCCATGTAGTTCTTCTCTTACTCTCTCTCTTTTATGCTGATGTGACTTCAGTTTGGAGCTGGCAATGAGGGTGATGATGAAGTCCAATATCAACAAGCAGATAATCAATATGTCATAGACGGAAATATTGGATATTTAAAAAAAACAACAGTTGTGAAGTCATGCCCTATATTTATTTTACTGTTTCCATGAAGCAGTATTTAACTGCTTAATAACTCTGAGGTCCTCTGGTTTGGTTCCTTGAGGAGATTGATTGCTGCTTCTCCAGCTACCACTTACAAATCTGCCACCATTACAGCATTAGTTTGGTTGTGTGGGCAGTGCCAGAGTGTTATAAACAAGCACACTTGACACTTGAAATTAAATTAGATAATATGTGATAAAATATTTTTTTTTTCTTATATTTACAGACGCAAGAAGCAAATGGTAGGGATATTCCCTTTAGCGACGATGGGTGGGCCGCTGGTGGCGCCCGTGTCCGGTCTTCTGCGCGCCGTACCACCTCCCCCTTTACCCAGGTATTCTATAAATTTATTATGTTTGAAGGTCATGGTATAGTAGTCAAATTCTTATTGAGTGTATATATGGTCCTCTGCACCACATGTCCACACTCGGTGAGCTTCCAGTGCTGCCGAGTGTCACTGCGGATTGGTGCTACAGTGACGTATCAGCATGGCGTTCCGCTGTCATCTCGTGGTGATGGCGGGTGCATTGTCGCTACCACAAGAACTCCAACACCACCAATTGATATCCAGTCCATTGTCTAATTCCAAATGTTATTTGACCTGGCTGCTAGGATGATATACATGATTCTGTGCCGAATTTGAAAGATAAGTTGTTAAGTTTCATTACCCCAATAATTTCAGTAGCTGTACAGGCAGAAAAAGGCACTGCAATAGTACCAACTATTAACATCTTATTTTGTACTCTTTCTCTCTCACATATACCTAACTCTTACCTTAAATTTTAATTTACAACAGAATATAGTAAATATTAAGATAAATATTTTATATACCGTGTTCCAGTTCGTATGGTGCTGTAGCTAATGTAATTACTGGGGTAATTACACTTACCATCTTATGTCTGAAATACAATGTGATGCTGTGCATTATCCTAAGTAACGTCTCGGGGGCACAGGTTTATTACTTATCTTAAGGTGCGCGTCTCACTCTTCTCTTTCAGTGGAAGTCTTTCTTGTAAGCTTGATTATGATATATCAAACGTCATAATTATTCTTTTTAAGTCTTCATAGCTTGATGTCTCTTTTGACATTCTTAACACATTTGCAGGATGTTTCGCACAACACGAGCAGTACCACGTGACAATCTCAACCCAGATGTACCAGAATTTGTGCCCCAGGCCAGACGTGCCGGTGAGTATAACTATATACTTTTTGATACAAATAATACAAGACGAAAAATCACGTGAAGGTAAGTGATACGCTTGCTCATGCCAAAGTATCGTTGGTTTTAACTTTACTAGCGGTAGATCTGTTACCGGAGACTTTCTACGTACCACCTCACCGCAAACTACTATATTCTGGTTTTAAGGATGTTGTACTTATTACAAGTAAGAATTCAGGTCACCGAAACAGCACTAAGGATTGCTAGGCTTAAGTGGTTAATAGGCTAGGCACATTGATGGACTAACGGTCGATGAGGCAGTGAGGTCGTGAACGTAGTGATGGAGGGCCACTACTATATGGACTAACGATTTGATGAAGGTAGCTGGAATCCTCTGGATGCAGACAGCGCAAGTCGATCGGAGTGGAGATCTTTGAGGGAAGCTTATATCTAGCAGTTTGTTTATTGGCTGATGATGGTAATGATAGTTATTATAGTAAGAAGGAGGATATATATAGAAAATACAGTAAAAACTTGACATGTATTTGTTTTGTAGTTGTTCTTTTAGTCACCTTTTAAGGTATTTCAGTAGTAAAGTGGTGTTGGAGATAGTCCAATCATATTCTGTTACCGAAGTTCCTCTATATAAATGATTTCTAACAACTCATTTCTTATGTGCAGAGGATTCAACAAATGACAAACTGGAGCAGACAGGGAGCAAGCCCGGGTCTGGAGGCAGAAGCTCGCCTGCTGAGAGGACTTCCACTGATGTTTGGACCGAGGTGAGAATATATTTTGTTATTAAGAATGTTCACTCCTTGCCACAAAAGCTAAAGTAGAGATGTCCATCTCATACTCATTATCATACTGTGGACATGTTTAGACACTAAGGTGTCTTTTATGGCTTGATATAGTAGTTGTCGAATTTAATCAGCTCCCGCTAGAAGCGCAGAAGTCTCTTGATTAGTCACAGGTTTCCTGGACCAGCTTCGGTAATCCATAGATTTGTCCATTAATCATTCACTTCCACACAGTCCATGATTAAGAGAGAGTGGATGATTCAGATAAGTAGAAGTGGACTGCTGCGATAAATTAATATTAAGTTGTTGTCCCGTAATTTAGGCCTCTAATCTCTCTGTCTATAGAGATCTTGGGTTACGCAATACGGGTACAGTGATTGTTACTGGTAATTTCTCTTGTATGTTTACCTCATAAACATACACTGATTACTAGTAACAACATTACTATGACAAATTTGCTAATATGCTACTATGTAATTATGATTGTTGATCTGAGGATTCAGTTAATGTCTTGGGAACCTGGTCAGATCATTTATAATTCTATAAGATTTCTTTTTGTTCCAAGTTGAAGGGCGCTGTAGCTAGTTAAATTATTATGATAATGATATTGAACAATTTTCCGCCTTTTGGGTGAAAGACAGGAGGCCACCACCTACCCAATAAAACTGCCTTGGTCGCCGTCCTTAGCTTTTGGACAGGTAACTGGATCTCCGTACAGAACTCATCCGAAGCCTTTCTAACGCTATTCTTCGATAGCTCATCTCGGGGATTAATCAAGACCAGTGTGTTTTACAATAGCCGGAGACCATGTCCAGGCATCGTCTTCAACGATAGTTAACATGAGCCGAGGCTACAAATGAATAATCATCCTAACCAATGCCTTCATTATCATAAGCTGGTTTATGTCCAATTCAAATATTAAATGGTCTTATTTTTAGGTGAAGAGACGCACAAAAGCCGGTTCCCGTGAGAGAACCTCAACCACCACCAGCAATGTCCCTCCAGAGGAGGAGCCCCGTGAAGAGCTGCATTTTCAGTTAGATGAGGAGTTGGATCTACCGCCGCCGAGGCACAACATATTCACAGATGCATGGTTTGTTATATTACTATATATTTTAATGATACGTTTTTCTATACTCTATAAGTACACTTCTTGGAGAATAAGGTTCAGTTCTCATTATACTTTGATTTGTAATTAAGGTTAATATTGTATATAAATACATACAAATCTCTTCTTGTATAAGGAGATTCTAAATCCCAGCAGCTAGGAAATGAATCCCTGAACACACCATTTTTTAATAAAATAGTCTAGAAAAGCCTTTTTTTTTATATAAAACGCTAGATGTTGGGTGTCTTAGATTTGACCATTCGCCGAGATAAGCAAGGCGTTCACCTGATGGTAAATGGTACGCTTGCCCATGACAATGTGGTGCTACTGATGCAGCATCACATTGCGTTCGTCGCCTTAAAACATGAGATGTCTCGTTACCCCAGTAACTTCACATGCACATGCTTTATATATCTACACTTCTCCGCAGGTCTGATGAAGAGTCAGACTTTGAGTTTACGGACCGCGACGTGGGCCGGCTGTTGATCGTTACGCAGACCGGCGCGAGGCCGCTCAAGCACGATGGACACGACCGCCAGGGCGATTGGACCACCAGAACAAAAATTACACAGGATTTAGAGCAGGTAAGGTTGAGTAGAAAATAGCGAAGTGATTATAGGAATGGAGGTGATATCAATGATGAAATATGATTTAGATCTGTATTTAAAAAAAAAAACATTCTCATATGAATAATGCTAGCACATCCTAAATCCTATACTTTTCCTACAGGTGATCACCGATGGTCTCAAACGATATGAAGAAGACCTGTGGAATGATACGGAATATACCTCAGTAAGTTAAATGTTGACTACTTAAGTAGATTTATTGGGGAACTTATGAGATTAAGATATCACTGATATTATCAGAAAAAGATATAAATAAAAAAGTTGTTAATATTTATATAAAAGATAAAAAAAAAAATGTTATGAATATACACTTCAATTTTGTTATTGCTAAACGACTTCCCATTTTGTTTAGGCTTTTGGTAAGCTGCTTTCGCCCACAATAAGTTGTTAATTTAGACCAGGCAAAAAAAGGAACTATTTATTTTTTAACGAACTCGTTTTTTCTAGTCTTGCGGCAGCGCGACGCAGTACCGCACCGTGACGGTCATCAGCCGTTCCCAGTTTGAGGCGACGGTGCCTAACGAGCGGCACGCGAACCCGGCAGAGCCGCCGCCTCCTCCGCCCCGTCCACAGATGGTAATGCTACCATTCATTTATCAGCCCACCGTAGATATTAATGTAATAATTAGATGAATTGAAAATTACTCTCACACCCGATTCGTCACTTTTCACACGCGCCGCTTCCTCCGCCGGATGGGGCGCCCGCCAGGCTCGCACACCG
>DWLS01004140.1:0-14465 GCA_018246255.1 Pachliopta kotzebuea | reverse complement strand
TAAACTTCACTACAGTTATAAATTTACAGGAGATCAATATCAGGTAAGTAGGGGGTCTACACAACACGGAAAAACATAGCAAGGGGTCTGCGACACCAAAAAGTTTGGGGAACTTTGGTCTAGACAGTTACTTATATATATATATACTAAAACATACTAAACAACATACAAGCGTATCAATTACCATCAGGTGAACGTCTTTATTAAAGAAAAACAATGAGGTAATTTCCCTGAAGAGTAGACTCACATTAACCTAGTAAATTTACTAGGTATAATGCCATCTAAAATTACTGAGTTGATTAAATGAGCAAGGGGTTCACATGATGGTAAGTGATGTGCTTGCTTATAACATGGCGCTGGTTAAGATGGTATACACAACACCATATTGAGCTCATCGCTATAAGTATTAAGTCTCGTTACCGCAGCAATTTCACCTCCAGTTTGGAACACGGGAAATATTCAATAGTAGGTAAAAGAACTGTCTAAATGTTTGAAGTATTTTAAAAATGGATATTTGCATTTGGAAGTCTATTAAGTTTTTTATGGGTCCGTATAATAAAAATGCTATTACTCAAACTAATTTCCCATTACGAACAAAGGATGATGTATAGTTGCATAGATTTGAAAATTGGGGTGCGCTGGAGTCGATACAGTTAATGACGTCACGCGACCTCTGTGGGCACCTTAACGAATTCAGATTAAGAATTATTGGATATTAAGCTTTTAACCGACACACAAAAGAGAAGTACTTCTTAAAAGTATAAATTTTTTTTCTTCTACATTCCATATATGAGTCCAACCGCTGATAGTCATCACATAGATATGTAGGTTTCCTCACGATGTTCTCCTTCACCGTCAGCACGTGATATTGGTGTTATACTAACTGCATATAAATTGAACAATTCATTGGCACATCCTAACTTCCTGTCCCTTATTTGGCGCTCTATCTTTATTAAGTTTGCAAAAGAAATTGTACAAAAAATGATAAACTCAAACAAAACTATAAACGAATAGACGGAAAAGAGTGTAAAAAATTTAAGATGTAAGAGAAAAAGGTAAAAGTATAAATATATTAAATAACAGTAACAAATGTAAAATTGAAATAGCAAAAGATAGTAAGCAAAGAAATGTAAATGTTATATTAAACAGTAAAAAATGTTAAAAAAAAATTTAAAAGATTATGACAAAATTTTAAAGATGAGGCGGTTTTTGGAATGAGAGGCGATGCATGGAAGAAATATAAAGGAGAGTGAAAGGAAAGAAGTTGGAAAGTAGGAAATAAATAAAAATGGAAAAGTAATAAGGCAACCCAAAGTCCCTTACCCAATACACGAAGGCGAAGGAGTATTGAAAAAAAAAAACAGTTCATTAGTGCATGTCGGATTCGAACCCGGTACCTTCTTAATAGAAAGCGTTCAAACCATTAGGATATGACGAGTAATGTAGGTCTTGACAGACGGTCTACGTACGTTCAAAGTTTCAACTGTGTACCACTTTGAAGGGGGTAAAAGACTTCAACGTCTCAAGGCGATAATCGCAATGTGGTGCTGTGTGTACCATCTTAACCAGAACCATGTAAAATCGTGATAGACTAGTAGTTTGAAAGCCGGCCTTTCACTCCAAAGATACTGGGTTCGAATCCGGCCTGCACTAATGAATTTTTCAATATTACGTATCAGTTAGTATAACAACTAATATCACGTGCTTTAAGACCTCACATACATACTTATGTAAAACAACATTATACATATGGATGAGGTTATGTTTTATCAGTGAATTGTATCTTAAAAAAAATTCTGATCCTTGTATAGACTATGAGGTTGCGGAGCTCTGGTAATTACTGGAGGCACCTAATTAAGATCGGCGCGATAAGTTTCTAATTCAAAAAGTAATGACTCAAGAACATTCTCGCCCCCAAAAGGCCATAAACGTCGCGCTATGATGTACTGTAGGGCATAACTGTCTAAGCGGGACCAGCATTTTATTTATTTTTTCTCATTACACACATTTAGTTTTAAATTTTAACACATTTTGTGTAACAGCAAAACACAAAAGTTTTAGTTAACACAGTATTTACATATTACTATTTAACGGTAGAAATAGGAGCTACGGTGGTAATAGAACTTTGTTGTAGCGGAGAAATCTTTTAAAGAAATCCTGCTTATTGGGACCTTTCATAATTAATTATAATTTTTATTAAATAAATTTCAAATTTTATGATCTTTATATAATTACTAATTAGCTTAAACTTTCAAACGTTTTAAGTACTAATAATCATAAGAGGAATAAACCCTGTGTCTGTGTAACGCCGTTCCTCTCACTGTCAATATTGCGTTATATCTATATATGATATATATAGGTATATAAATATTGGGACAACTACAGTTTGGTCGGATAGAACCGGAAGTACATGAAAAAATATTTTTCACAAGGAACACTTTTACTTCAACAAAGATATGCACCATTAAGGTACTTGGTGATGGTCTCACTTCCGTTTGGCCGGTTATACCGGAAGTAAATATAAATAGTAATTTTTACACGAGGAACTTTGTATGAGAATAATGTCAAAAATATGCATAGTTATGGTACTTGACTTCCGGCACCACTTCCGGTTGGTTTACAGCAACCGGATATGACTGAGAACCATCTCCGTACCCAGTTAAGTATTAATGCCAAGTTACAATTTGGTCGACCTTACTATTTCTGGTAAGGACGCGACCACAACTAAATTCGAACACACACACTTGACTAAATCATAGTCAATACAAAATTGACAATGAAAAAGAAAGTAAAATTCCCTGTCCCACTTTATGTGTAAACGATTAAAAAAAACATCTTTATGACAATTGTTTTCTTTAACAATTTGCCTCGTGTAGAGTAAGGTAATGTAAGGAACTCCACAGACCTACGACTGACTTTAAGAAACACTGAACTATCCTTTATGAGTATTTGGAAAAAAATGCTATCGTATTTAGTGGTAGTAGTTCATAGTTAAATTCCGACCATTAAGGGGAGAGTTGAAATAAAAACTTACAACCACCGTGCTAATGGGGACGGTAACGCTCAGTGCAGCGTTGTACGGTGCAGGCAGATCACGTGCGTTGCGATTACGAGCGCACGGACGGACGTCGTTTTAATTTGTTCTGCTTGCCCCATACAAGCTCCCCGGCATGTCAACCACAGATTATAAATTGGTATAGACCAGGAGTCGGCAACCCTTAAGCCGGAATAGACAAAAATTACAATTAACATATATTTTAAAAGGCCGCAATTTTTTTCTTGACAACCAAATAATTAAATACATATATTTATGTAATACATAGTTTTTTTCATAGAAAAAAATCGTGATTAATCCACGTTAATCGATTCAGTATGATTTTTACTTTTTTTTTAAATAATGTATGCGTTTGGAACCGAACAGCCTCAGGTTCACATACAAAGAGCCTCAGGTTACCAACACCTGGTATAGACAAATATTATTTTATGTTCGAATGATCTTAATTCTTTGCTGGAAACCTGAATCTTCATAAATCAATCTAATCGATGACGATTGAAATCCAAGCTACTTAAACATACAACGCCTTACAACTAACTTATCAAGGTTATAGTAATGAAACCCATAATAAACCTACAGTAAACCACTGTCCCAACAGTGGGATACTAAGAGCCGGTTATAAAAAAACCTTTATATAACTTTAATAATTTTTACATATTATTTTGAAGAGTTATGTATCGATGATGAATAGTAAATAGCGTAGTATACGAATGGTAACAGTACTTATTAAATAAACATATTTATTTAAATATATAATTTGTGGAGATGTTCAGTTTTTATATATAACTGGTGTACATAATATTAATACATAATACGTATTTTTTTTATAATACTTTAACATATATTTCAATACATTTGTCGCGCTAACGATATTGCGAAGCCTATTCTAAATATTAGATACTCCTTATTAAAAAAATATTAAAAAGGTTTTATTTATTTATACTTTTCTTGCACAAAAAAACACATATATAAAAGAGATATAGTAAATAAAAAGACGAAAATATATAAAGGCATTATCTAACAGTCAACATTTCAGGATGTGTGTAATTAAAAAAATTAAGAACAAATAAATAATAATAATAGTATACATAATGAAAAATTTAATCTAGAATAAACTTTCTCTTAGTGCTTTTGTGAGTACTGAAAAAAAAGGTAGTAAGAGAATTACTCTCTCATATAAAGTATGTCATGTAGTACGTCTTCTTTCATACTGAATCTTTTCTTTCTTAAACTGCCGTAGAAGTGAATTCGAATGAAAGAAAGCTAATGTCTCGTGGCCTAATTATCTTTTCAGGAACTATGATGAGGCTTCCATGGAGCGGCGGCATAACGAGATCGTATTGTTTTAATTTTCGGTTCGCCTGTAAATAGAAAATGGAGCGCGACGACTTCTTTTTACTGTAACTGTAGTAAGATAATACACATTTTTAATTCTTACTATATTACGATCTATATAATACACTGAAAAGACTAAAAGAATATACGGTCTTTCAATATTCTAATAGTTCTGTATACAAATATATCAATGTATATTATAAGTCTTTAATACTAGTGGCGACATCTATCAGATGTTGAAGTATTGAAAAATCATAAAAAAAAATTGCAAAATTTATGAAATTAAAAAAAATGTATGTTGACAAAATTATTTTTTTTTATGCTACAACACGAGCGATCCGTTCACCTGATAATAAGTATTGAATAAATATATATATATATCAAATGTCAAACACAAACCTACTAAATCAATATGTCCCAAGCTTCTTGGTCCTTTGTCCCAGTTTTGAGCAAAAAATATTGTATGTCCCTTCGGGCCTTGTTTTATTTTATTCATTGCCCCCCCAAATAATAATTGTTAGATTGCCCCGTTAAAGACAGAATTACCCCCTTTGTGGTGTCTACACTCAACCTTAGAAAATATTGCACTAAATAGAAACTAACTGACGGTTAAAGATTAAACGAAATCCCCTGACGATGGGAGTTAAGTTAGAAGTTAAAGTCTAAACATAGGAAGTGCCTGTCAAGCGGAGGCCTAGAATTACAGCCCTCCAGCGGCTCAGAGGCTGTAATCTAGATAATCCTTGGAGATCTCGTCGAGGCTCGGTCGTGAAACGCCTCGAGACGCGACCGGGTTGTGAAGATAGACAGGCGTCCGGTTAATGCCATGTTTGTTTGGCAGGCAAGTTGTGGGTGGAGGCGTCGTGTTTCCGGTTTCGCAGCTTCCAGTCTAATGCGGGTTATGTTAAACTGATCCAACATACTACGTCGTTTGTAGTTTAGAATATATGAACTTCAAAGCTCACACTTGAACTTGAAACAGATTAATTACCATGTGCGGAATAAATTGATAATGAATTTGAACGTGTCGCGAGAGAAATCTTTAAAAGATACCCTGCTTCTGTTGGGAAGTTAGGATTATGTGGGATTTATACCTACTAGAACATCTTCAGTGGTCATTATTCGTGCATTGAGGAAGGCCCCGGGATCTCCTACCGAACTCACCGGGGCCTCCCTATGGCTAAGCACATCCCAGGGGTGAGATTTTGTCCTCACCAGCATAAACAGTATGCTGCGACAAAATACGAGACCACTTCGTACATGTCGTCCGCCCCTAGCTCACTCAATAGACAGTGAGAGCCCCCACCTTCAAAGCTCGCGAACCCGCAAAACCCTTTCTTAGAAGAGAGACATATATGTTTACTAAAACTCCCTCTCTCTTTTGCAATAGATGATAGGCTGCAAATAGGCTGCAATAGATGATATGCTAACAAAAATGACTAAGATGCAAAAGACCATTAAAGTTAATTTTTAATATTAAAGAAGTTATCGCAAATCAAGTAACAGTTAATTCAAACTCCAAGATTATTAATTTTTCAGGCAATAATATTTATTAACAGTCAAAGAAAACAGTTCCTGAAAAATCTGAAGCTGAAATTAGATTAACAGCGACACAGCAATCTATCAGGGCATCGAAAGGCAACAAACGCTCCGTGTTTACAATTGAAATTTGTTTTTAAGTGGCCGAGGAAGTGTTATTTACCCGGCAGGAATCACAGTCCACGCCGTGACGCGAATACTGAGTGGTGGAAGTGGAAGGTGGGGGTGGAGGGGAGGCAGACCGGGAGCGGGATCAAGAATGCTACGTGCGTTTGCAAAGTTGTGTAGCCTAACCTCGTAATGGAGGTGTTTGCTTAAGTACGAGTTTTTAATGCAAATACTATATTTACAGCTTAAAACACAAAATTGTGAAGAAAAGGGATAAAGTAAATCAGATCTTGATATCGCAGAGTTTTGTTTATATTTTATTCGACTAAGCGAGTCGAGCAAAGCGTTCACTTGATGGTAAGTCATATCATCATCGTCAGCCAATAAACGCCCACTGCTGGCCACAGGCCTACCCTAAAGATCTCCACTCCCATCGGTCTTACGCTATCTGCATCTAGAGGATTGCCGCGACCTTTACCAGATCGACGGTCCAAGCTGTGGCCTTGTTACTTGTTAATAACAACCTCATGTTAGTTAAGATTGTATATACAGAACCACATTGTGCTCGTCGACTTGAGGAGTTAATTGTTAAGTCTCGTTACTTCAGTAATTTTACAGTATACTCTTCAAACTGGAATAGAGTAATGTTTCGACAGTTTGTTTGAAAAGGAGCTGTCAAGGTATTTATTTTAGAATTGGCCGCGAGATTAATAAACGATAAAACAGATGATAATATAATAATAATTGATATACCCTGTCTATTGAGACTCAAAGTTACCAGGTTCGGAAGAAATGTGTAACTGCAAAGCAATACGTGGCAGGCAACTTTGTGCTGCAGCGAGCTGCACCGTCAAACACAATTAGTTTGAAATTCGCCTAACAACGTGGCGTGGGGCCAATTTATGGAGTTCGCTTGTTAGCCTGCCCGTCTGCACCGCTGTCTGCACCGACGGGCAACCCTTAAATGTTAACGGATATATTTCGTACTTATGAATTTCAAACGGATGTATCACTAACACGTCTGCATCCGTTACTTTATGAAGTGCATTTTTAAATTATGTTGCACTTTTTCTTTGCGAAGATTCTATAAACTATATTCTACAAACTTTGGATCATCGACCGGGAGTCCATCGTCATACTCTAGAACTTCAATGTTCAGAGGAATTCCCGTCCAAAAATCATCAAATTATGATATAAACTCCCTGCCGAGGTTTTCTCGAGCTACAGAATGGAGTCCTTCAAAAAGGCCATGATAAAGTTCTTCCATGGTCGGCATCAAACTATTGATACTTCTGGTAATGTAGACGTCTACAATAACTAGTTACTATCAGGCAGGCCGTAAGCATGTTTTGCCACCGTAGTGGTATAAAAAAAAAATTAATTATCGAAAATCGAATAAAACTCTGAGGATGTACTTTGAAAAACTTTTAGTAAATTTGTTTGCGATTGTCTTTAATGATCAAACTCAATAAATGGGAATATATAAGAATAATAAGAATGTTATGGGGTAGCGCATCATTTATCATCAGGTAAACGCCTTGGCTCGTCTTCTCGCCTTGAAAAAAATAGTAATGATCGTAACTAAACTCTCTTTGAAGCACAAAAATGAAATTATTTTGCTTCATTTAAGCATATACCAATATTACCTATGCATTTCATTTTCGAACTAAATCCAGATTTTTTGGAGTTTACAAACAGATACGTTACAATTTTTGTTATTCAACAATGCCTAATTACAGTTTCCTCTTAAAAAGTGAATTTCCAACGTCGACGTAAACGTATGGAAAAGGCAATTAGCAAATGGAAAGAGAAACGCGAAAAGCCAGAAGCCATGAGTTGTTACTTAGCCACTGTTTCCCTTTTGAGCCGGCGGCGTTTTCTCTGTGGGAAAAGAAATGCATATTTGACATTCGTAGTTCCAGTAACGAGAATCTCTTTGTATTCTTTTAAACATTTTGATATCGTAGTGTGAGATTTTGAAATGGTTCATCACCAACGGTAAAATCAAGGTTAATAATTGTTAATAAAGTAATTATACTGCTATTCCAAGTCATAATCAAACAGCACTTTTATAAAAATTATTTGATTTCCTTTGAATCTGCTGAACTCAAGAGAATAGATAATTTTCTTTCTATTTCCAAAGATTTCAAATTTAAGCAACAACGTCCTCAATTTGCTTTAAATCGATGTGGTTAAAAATGGTTTGCTAAGTACTCTACCAGTTGAGTATTACCTGGAGTATTGTTTCTGTCTTTATTGTTTACCTTTTTTTTCTCTCCTTTGTTTTCTTTTAGTTCTGATTAAGATATTTTATTAAATCTCATATGTCATTAAGTCTAATTTATTATTAAGGCTTCGTAATCATTGGCTGTTACTTGTACTACGTTGGATGTAACTAAACCGTTAAAAGAGTATTTATTGACACCCAAAATATAAGGGTGAGATATTAATTTCCAAAAAGATGCTTTAAAAATTTAAACCTGTTAACAAAAACCTCATGCCAATTAAGGCCCCTTGGGTCCCGAAGGGTTAATTTTAATGAGCTACAGTCACCTAGTCTGTGCGACTAACACAATGGGCAAATATTTGTTCAAATTTCAGCAGGTGCCAATGAGGCTGGGCACGTCGTCGCTTGGTAGATGGGACGGGTCTGTTAGTGAATTAGGTGATTTGCTGGATGTTGAGGGGCCAGGATACAGTGGGCGTTGGATAATGACGCCTACAGTCAAGCCATACCATTGTTCCTTGTGCAAACGTCGGAAGATTTGTTGATAGATTCGTTAGGATGTATTAGCTTGAAATATTATCTCTGTGTACCTTGCCGAATTGAATATGAATTTGTAATAAACCGCGGAGGGTTTCCTTGCGGAGGTAATTTTGAAATACCTAAAATAATAGTTAACAATAATGGAATATGACGGCTTAAATAAACCGGACGTACTGATATTAAAGCTTACCTTCCATTAGGTGAGGAAATTACATTTTGGACGACCCTCTAAAGGGAATAATAGAGGCAACGTTTTATAATATCAAAATATTTAAACTGGTTTGATATTTCAAAATCTATTAAACACAGATTCTGTAACATTAAATAATCAACGAGAAATTAATAAATAATATAAAGATATTTTATCATATGAGTCGTTGGGAAGGTTTTTGGTATAATACTTTTACCTAACCTAACTTTTTTGGTACTTTTAAAATGTTTATGGCAATACTGCCTTACTACAACCAATGTACCACCGCATCTCCTAATTTTGTTACTAAACTCTAGTAAAATCGTTGTTTGGGTTTGGTAGTTTAGAAACAATTACAAGTAATAGTTAATAGGGATAGTGATACGAATTGTTCTATATTGAAGTAAGCAATTTTGTCTAGGTTATACTTCAAGTACGGCCTGTTGTAAGTTATTATTTTACTTAATGTATAGGAGATCTAATTTGTGATTTATCATTCTGTTTATAGACCAGGATATTGATATAGATATTGATATATATGACATATTTGGTTATTGATCGGAATCCATACCATTTTTTTTCTTTTTTTTTATTGTTAATTCTTTTACTTCTCTTCTATGTATATTTATATTTATGTATGTAAGTTTAAATACATATATGTATATTTTTACTGTATAGTATATATGATTCTTATGTAGTTTATTTGTATAACCATGTTTATATTTACAATATTATTAATTTAAATTTTTTTTTTGTGGCACCTATTTGTATTTTTTTTCCTTCTCTTCACAATATGAAAGGTGACTGTAAAAGAATGCCTTGTGGCATTATATCCACCTATTTGTTTACTGTGTCTCTCTTGTACATAATGTTTTCTTTTTGTTGTTATAATACAAATAAAGTTTAAATAAATAAATACCTTTATTATCTATATACATCCCATAACGAAAAATTTAGACACATTACGTTTCATAATAAAGCTCTTATTCTAAGTCGTATTTTCTTAAGACTGAGGGTCGTGATCATAAAGTAGTGAACCACACGATGACTTTGTCAGTTATAATGTAGTGGTGTTGGCATTGCCTTCTCCATTCCACATAACAGTCCGTCATCACATATATATGTAGGTTTCCTCACGATGATCTCCGTCATCGTCAGAGCATGTGATATTAGCTATTATACTGACACGTAACATTAAACAATTCATTGATGCAGACCGGATTCTAACCCAGTACCTTCGGAGTGGAAGGCTACGACTTCTAAGGTATACTAATAGTAAACCTTGAACAATCAGAACTGTACGACGTGGAGATTACAGAGCTTATGCCCAACAGTGGGCGTCATCAGACTGACAATAATATTAATATCTTTTTATTTGTATATTACGTTTCATGTCTTTTACACACCAGCAAAAGGCGATGGAAGTAGGTCTTAACATTTTGTATCCTAAAACGTCGTGAAAGTCGATAATTACAATAGGAATAGGTCTGCCTATTGCGTAAGGTCTTTAAGGTTAGTACTAACCTTCTGTATAAACTATAAGCTTATAAACTTAGAATAAATATCTCCTCTGCTATTTAAATTACTTACTAGTGGTAGTTCGTTATCGGAGACCCTTTAGGTTTCTACCGACAAATAATCATATGCTAATATTACTGTGTTCCGGTTTGAAGGGTGCTGTGTGATAGTAAAATTACTGAGGTAACCAGATAACACTACGTCTCTAGTCGAAGAGCGCAATGTGGTGCTGTTTGTACATTCTTAATTAGCGCCGCGTTGTCGCGAGCTTATAATCAGATGAATGCCTTCTTCGTACCGTCGGATTATAACAAAATTATACAAATTATTTAAAGTTTAAGTTTTTTTTGTAATATTCAATTTGTCTGTGTAGTTAATATTAAACTTAATAGTACAGAAAAAGTTAATTTAAGTAATATAATAAATAAGTACAGCGGCCGCGCTCCGCACAGCGCTTTAATTACATTCTCCGTCGCAGTCTCATTTTGCAATTACTAAAGGAGATTGTTTTTCAAAATCTCATAAAAATGAAAATTGAAATGAAAATATACATTTGTAACGGGGAATTGTTCGTCCCTTTATTCGTTGAGCATCGCGAAAACAATTGTTTTTGTGAACATGATTACTTTAGTTGATGTTGTATCTGCGAAGGTAAACGTACAAAGTTAATTAAGTTGCCGTATTGAGTGTCGTTATTGCAACTATAAAAGGGACCCAACATACATTATTCAATTTCTCAACTTAACGAACGTACTTAACAAGTGCTTAGGGTATACTTTTATTCAAGGATACTATCTATTATTAATAATTTAATCGGATTAAGTCTAAAGTAATTGTTTATCGATTTCTTCTTCGCAACCTTTTGTGAAACAGAAATAATTTAGTTTACTTATAAATATTAAAAAAAAATACGTGTGAATAATTAAAAAAAAAAAAACAAATATATGTTTATTTATTTCTATGCATTAATATTTATTATTATACTTCCAAATATCTTAAAACCTTAACAAATTTGTTAAGTCATTACGTTCTCTTAAACATAATATAACAATTGTTGGCTAATCAAAATAAATAAATATAAGTTATATTCGAAAGTAACTTAAGTCTAAATTTGTCGTTTATTTATATACTATTTATTTTACTTATTCCTTTATGTTTTTTACTTTCTCTGTCAAATGAAGTGATAATAAGAACCGGTTCTGTACGAGCCGGCTCTTGATTACCACATAAAGGATACTTCAATTTATGTAGTGGAAAACATGTTATTAGTTATTTATTTATTTTTAATTATTGTATTTAATTTTTTCAACAAGACGACGAGGCGAGAAAGGCATTCACCTGATAGTAAGTGATACGCTTGCTCATAACTCAACCCTGGTTAAGATAGTATATACAGCACCACATTGCGCTCGTCTTACGGTCGATTGTGACGTAAGATGTTAAGTCTCGTTACTCCAGTAATTTCACTAGCATACATCAGCCTTTAGTAAACACAGTAATGTTTGCACATTACTATTCGGCAGTAGACAAAGTAGCTGCGGTAATACCTACCTATATGGTTTGCAACAAAAGAGACCTACCACGACTAAGCAATATTCTTATGTCATATAATTTAAGTACGCATTTAATATTTTTCTTTGATTTAATTTCATTGATAGCAATAAGTAATTGTTTGTATGAGGTTATTGATGAATCTTTAAAAATACACTTCCAGTTCGTATTCAACGTAGCGGAATAAAATGCCTTATGGGGAAAAATATCAGTTGAGATAACGCAGAGTTTTCCTTACATTTCTATTCAATGCTTTGTGATAATATTATTTTACTCTACTTTCTTTTATATTACTAAGCTGGTAAAGAAGCATACGGTCTGCCTGATGGTAAACAGTTACCGTAGATTATTGACGGCTGCAGCACCGGAAGCACCACTGTCGAGTCACCGACCAATGAAGTACCTTATCACGTCTTTTATGAAGAACTCCATTCTGTAGCTTATTGGGAAACCCTCGGCAGGGAGTTCAATCAATAACCTATACTGTTCGCTCATTTGCCAACTTTCACTATAAATAACAAACCTGATGGTTCTTGGAGAAAATTTCAATGAAAGCAGACCGTACCCTAATCATTTCGGTTCTAAAGTATGAGGATCTATGAACGAAACCGTATATTGAAGGTGAACCATTTCTACCGGAAGCACTACGTTTCTCACCAATTACCACGAGTCGACAGATTAAACAGGTCATTGATATTTGAAAACAACAATTTGTACCGTTGCCGGGGACGATATTCGATGGCAAAGCAATCAAAGCTCTCAAACAACTCCGACTGGATTGGAAATTGGATGAGATTGGTAATTTGATGACTCCAACGTCAAACAGCTTTGCCGCTCAATAGTTTAGATGATTATCATTTTACTTTGGTAACATTGAACAAGTTATTTTTACTCGCTAGCAGTAAACGATACCGCGGCGTCTCAATCTTCTCATAAAGTATAAAATAAAAATACTAAAGTCCAATTTGTTCAGGCTACAGTTTAACATTCACAATACAACTTTAGTATTGTTCCTCCATCATCAGTCTGAACATAGACCTCATCCAAAGTTCTCCACACTAATAGGTCCTGTGCTGTCTACTTCCAGCGGCTTCCCACAACCTTCATCAGATCATCGGATCACCTTGTGGTGTCCTTTCATCACTACGTTAACGTACAAGCAATGTATTCTGCCCATTGTCACTCAAATCTAACAATCCTATTACTTTATAAATATTAATTTCTTCTGACTAAACTTGAAACCTAGTACATTGAAAGATAACTTAATTCATTAACTTATTACATCTTTTCTTATATTTCCATAGTTTCTGTTATAGCTACATCTTTACAATATACCTTAGCTAATATTTTATAATATATCTATATTATAAATCAGAGATATGTATATGTGACTGCTATATTTACATTTTAATCATATACATAATCTTTATATTATTTTAGTTTAACTTTGCGATGTAATAGATTATTAATTGTAGACATAGATATCTTTATAAATAACTGCATTGAAAATTCTGTGTAACTCTCTGATATATACTATATATACTTACTAGTATCTGTACCTGTGTTTTTGTATGTACTCGTAAATAATATACTGTAAACTATTGTGAATTTATTTACTGAATACTGTTACAAAATTGATGCAACTTAATAAATAAATGACAATGTAACTCGTAACAGAATCTAACTTGGAGGGTAAAGGGTTGCACACAACAACTCACAGCACCCAAACTATCCCTCACTTGTTCGTGGTGCAGTTTGCTAATCAAAAAACGAGGCTTTGGCTCTCCACCACCTCTCATTGGCCCAGTGAAAGGGGAAGAGAAATGACCATTAGGGCCATCTCTCCTTCCCCTATTTGAGGAAGTCTAACTGCGACGTCTATCGGCTGATGATACAGTAAAATGTTATAAAGGGAATAAGTAGAAGGAAGTGACATGTGAAATGTAAATATTGTAACCTTAGGTTAAATTAATAAATAAATAATTCTTTATTTACAGACGTAAGGTCCATATTAGGTTAGTAAAAGTTAGTAACAGTATAAAGCTTATATATTAGGTTAGTTAGTTACAAATTCTAAACTTATATCAACAAACCCCTCACGACTTCCCTTTAAGAAGTTTCCCCCAATAGTTTTTAAGAGGGCAATCAGGTCTAGCTGCTATCATCATCAAGATGATTAAAAAAGAATGAGAAAAATGTACTTTGGAAATTGTAAAATAGAGTAAAATATAGAATGTTAATTAAAATAATGATATTAAGAGACAAAAAAAACTTTTAAATAAAGTAATGACTGGGTCCTCGTAAACAAATAAATTTATACATACCGATATACTTATGTTTATTTATCATTTTTTGTTATTACATGTATGAGTATATTATGTATTATTAATATATTTATATTA